>ML686061.1:682597-751593 GCA_007922175.1 Pelusios castaneus
AAGCTGGGGCAGGAAGGGGAGAGGAGGCCAGAGGTGAGCAGGGAGGGCGCTGGGGCAGGAAGGAAGAGGAGACTGGGGCTCTCCCAAGATGGCCCCGGGAGGGAGGGGGCGCTGAGGAGCGCGCCGCCGCTGACAGCTCTCCCCGCGCCGCCCGCCCCCTGCCCCGCCGCCCGCTCCCAACTTACTTCTTCCTGGCTCTCTGGAAAGGGGAAGCGCCATCTTTGCGAGGCCGGCCCCGAGGTCTTTTGTCTGCGGCTGCCGCCGGGGGGGGAGCTCCGGGCTCGGGGGGCTGCGGCGGCGGCTCGGCCTCGGCCCCGGCCCCGGCCCCCGCCAGGCTCTTGTCCTCCGTGGCCATCCTAGTCGGCGGGGCGAGAGAGACACATGGGTGAGAGGGGGGTGGCGATGGGGATCCCGACGCTCCTCCTGCGGCCGCGGCGCCTCTCCGCCTCGCCCCCGCCGCGCATCGCTGGCCTGAGCCGCCGCCGCGCCGCGCAGGTAGCGGGGGGAGCGGCCTGGCTGGGGCGGACCGGGGAGGGGCGGTCTCGCTCCGCGCCGCGCCGCGTACAATGGAGGGCGCTGGTGGGGGGCGGGAGAGAGGCACGCGGCGGGCGCCCAGCTCACAGGCCCCGGGAAGTGGCTCCTGCGCTGCCCGGCTGCGGCGGCCGCCGCTTCATGGTAGGCGGCGCCCGGGCCCGGGGGCGGAGCGGAGCGGAGCGGCGGGGGCCGCGGCCGGAGGAAGTTTTGACAGCTCCAGCTGGGGCGTGCGCCCGGCCGGGCCGGGGCGGGGCGGGAAGTTTACTCGGGGCGCGGGGCCTGCGGCGGGCGAGGCCGGGATCGGGGGTGGCGGCGGCCCCGGTGTGTCCCCCCCGCGCGGGGACACGCAGCGCCGCTCGCTCACTCACCCGCGGCCCCCACTGCGCCTGCCCGGCCCCACTGCACAGACCCCCCTGCCGCGCCGCCGCTGACCTCACAGCTCGCTCCTCTGCCGCCGGCTGCGGGGAAAGTGCGGAGCCCCGGAGCCAGGACGGGGCTCGGCGCGGAGCGAGGGGCACCCCGGGCGGCGCCGGGTCCCAGCCGCAAGGAGCTTGGGCGCCGCGCGTGCCCCGACCGGGCTGAGCAAACCCGGACCTGGGGGAACGTGTATCCGGCCCGGGGGTGAATCCGGCTCTCCTCTGCACCCCTGTGAAACCGGATTAAAGCAGCTGCTGACTGAGAGTTAATCCGGATTCACACCCGAGCACTGCAGAGCAGAATTTAGCCCAGGATGCTGTACAGAGCTGTCACTCCCCCTGAGAGAGAGCTTGTGTGTGTGCCTGTGCGTGTGTAAAAGTAAGGCTGTGAGAGCGTCTGTGTGTAAGAGAGGGTGTGTGGGTGTATATGTGTGTGAGTGTATATGTGTGTGTAAGAGAGTGTGTGGGTGTATATGTGTGTGTAAGAGAGTGTGTGGGTGTATGTGTGTGTAAGAGAGTGTGGGGGTGTATGTGTGTGTGAGTGTGTGGGGGTGTATATGTGAGTGTGTAAGAGAGGGTGGGTGGGTGTATGTGAGTGTGTAAGAGAGGGTGGGTGGGTGTATATGTGTGTAAGAGAGGGTGGGTGGGTGCATATGTGAGTGTGAGAGAGAGAGATACACCCAGGGGCTCCCTGCAGGTCGGTGGGGCTGTCCAGTCACATCAGAGAAGCGCACAGCCGGTGCCTAGTTTAATACACACAGTCCCAATGGCGATTGCTCCTGGCCGTGTGCAGTGGGGCTGGCGGCCCGGGCTCTGTGGCCCTTCTTCCCCTCGGCGTGGCTGCGTGCACGGCCCGGCCCAGGGCACAGTGGCCCAAGAGGCTCAGGCGCGGCGGCGCCCTAGGAGTGGCCCCGAGCTGAGCTCGCCAGCGCGGCTTGGCTCTGGGAGAGGGAGGCAAAGTCTGCAAGCGTGGAAGGTTTCCAGCAACTCTGGCTGGAACAGCTGCGGCTGCCTTGGGGAGGCGGAGGGGCCGTGTTTGCACTAATCTCACTCCTTGCTCCCCAGGGCAGGGCCTAGCTGGCGGCCTGCCCGTCCGGATTCACTGGGGCTCAGCTCGGGGGCGAAGACTCATTATTACACGGGATTTAATGCGACCCGCTGGCTCCCAGGAGGGAGGGACGCGGCTTGATGCCCTAACGAGGAGTCGCCATGGGGAGATGCCGTATGGGCGTTGGGGCTTGGTACCCGAGCGGGACGGGCTGGCTGCTTTATTTACTCCAGCGGCGGGCACATCTGGACTTTCCTCCCGGATCCGCCCTAAACGCGCAGCACAGCTCGGGAAGGAAGCCGCCTGCTTTGCTCCTGCCCTGAGCCTCCTCACACCTAGCCCTCCCCGAGGAGGTAGTTTTGCAGTGTTTAAGGCCGCCCTTCTTTGCCAGGAGGAGGGACTTAGTTGAATGTGTTTCTGTTCTGGACATATTGACTGGCCGACACAGCCCTTTCCCCTGTGGGCTGCTCTTCACCACGTTTGCCAGAAAATTTAAAGACCACAAACCCGCAGCTGTCCGCTCTGAGGAACAGTCAGTCCCTCTCCTTGCACACTTGCATTTACCTTCCACCCACGCAATCCCGGAGCTGTTTCACCTTTGTGATTTGTAAATTATTCACATTACAAATGCTGAATCATGAAACTGATGTTAGGTATGGTAAAGAAAATCCTAACAGTGTTTGAGTCATTCATATACATATAGGTGACACAGACATTTTGTGTGTACTTGTTTAAAAATTTTGCTGAGAAGCCCAGAAATTCTGGTACTCAACACTCCAAAAGACCCCAAATAAATAACATCAAATAAACCCTGTAAACTGCATTATTTTCATTGTGTTAATTTTATTTGTTTATTTTTAGGTCTTTGCCTTGGGGCCCAGTTGGTTGAGAGGAATAGTTTGAATTGTTGCAATAGCATATAGGCACAACAGGGGTGCATTTTGAAATGTCTACATGCATTGACTAATGTGTTGTCTTTATCCACCCAAGTGTACCCACATGACTGCCTGATGTAGGCCTGCCATTACACACAACCTGACTACTAACAAGGTGGGAGCAGATAAAGCTAGATCTGTCACTAGTGTCCTGGTAAAATACCAGATGAAGAACAAAACTAAAAAAATTCCTCTTCTTCCCCTTCCCTAAAAAATTCCTGCTAGCCACCTTCAGAAATATTTCCCTTATTGTTACAGCCCTGCAAATACACAGATATCCGCATTATATCCGTGGATATCCGCATCCGCAGATACAATGTGGATATCCACAGACCATTTCTTGCAGATGCGATCGGATACGGCTACACATATTTTTATCTGTAAAGGGCTAGAGCCCTGCAAATATGCAGATATCCGCATTATATCCACATACAATGCAAATATCCACAGACCATTTCTTGCAGATGCAGATCGGATATGGATCCACATATTTGTAACCGCACAGGGCTATACTTATTGTATTAAAAATTGCACACATACCTACCTGCCATATATGGCTTATGTTAATCTACTTCCATGTGAAAGAGTGGAAGCCTTGGCTATGAACATCCTTCCTTTATGTGAGTTTAAATTAGACTTCTCTGAGATTATCAAATAGTTTCATTCTAGGTATGTGCATTTCTGTTTTTTAAACTAGTCATTTAGGTCCTGAAGCTGCAAAGACAATGGGAGATAGCGGGATTTCTTTTGTCAGTTCTTTTGCACCATAATTGCAAATGAACTAATTTAAACCAATTTAAAAAATATGGCCCTGTGTTAAACCGTTGTATTACTAGACTGTCCCTCCCCCAGGTTACAACATGGCCAGTAACAGGGTTTGGGGTATATTAGCCAATGAGTTTAATCCGTAGGCTAGGAAAGAAAGGCTTTGTCAAGTTAGGGCCTGTCTTTGTTAGGGCCCTAGTACGTCCCCAAGAGGCAGTAGCGATGCTGGCAGGAAAAGCTCTCCCACAGACATAGCCCTGTCGATGCAAAGGTTTATGTCAGTGCAACTTGCTCAGGGGAGTGGATTTTTCACACTCCCGAATGACATCATTATACCGATATAAGTCTGCAGTGTGGACCTGACCTCAGTTAGCTCAGCTGACTTACCTTAACTCAATTAAAACAGACTCAGTACCAATGTAGGCACAATTTAACACCTTTAGCTCAATTTTAGAAGGTTAATGATTTATAGGCTGTCATGACATGAATTTTGGTTCCTTTGGAACATGTGTCTGCGTGATTCCCAGAAAAGAACAACAAATAGTCACAATGGCCTTGCCTGCACTGGGATAACTAAAATATTTAAAAAGTCTCCTCAAGACAAAACACTGTTTTTAAAAGGTATGAAACAGATCAAATGAAAGCCTAGGTGAGCATGGGCTAGGCAACACAGCGCCAAATATCCTAGCCTGCATCTTAATTTGTGCTCAGAGTGTTTTTCATTCATGTTAAGCTAACTCCGTTGAGCAAAAGTGATTGAAAAAACACCTTTTTCCCAAGGGCACGTCTATTCTACAGTTACAATGCAGCTGTGCAGTGCAGCATTTCAGTGAAGATGCTATCTATGCTTACAGGAGGGCTTTTCCTGTCTGGACAGGTACTTCATCTCCACAAGAGGAGGTATGTCAATGAAAGAAGTCCTCCTGTCAACCTTGCACTGTCTACCAAGGATTGAGTCAGCTTAACAGTGACATAGTTATATCAACCTAATTTCCTAATGTGGACCTGGCCCAAACACACAGGACTCCACTATATTCTCACTAGGTTTTCATTTAATCAGTTTGGCATGGTTAAAGGCAAAATACTTTCCCTACACTCAACTTTTAAAATGTATTTAATGAGTCCTGACATAAGACCTTTACATAGTAGTCTAGACAAGGCTTTAGGAAATGTAGATTTGTCCACACAGAAAAGTTTTCTGGTATACACTAAAGTGTGAGTTTAAACCATTAGTTATACCACTATAACTCCCATGTAGACTTTTTATTCTCATACAAGAGTGGCTTGTTTTGGAGGTTGGTTTGTTTGTTTGTTTGTTTTGGGGAAGTGGGTTTAGTTTATGTCACTTGAGAAGGGATTTAATATAAGTAAAAAAGCCACCAGAATAAATGAGTCTGCGTGGTCAGGGTAAGGGAACTTGTATAACTATATCAGTACAACAGGTAAAAATTTTCTGTGTAGACAAGGCCCTAGACAACATTGTCATTCAGGGGTGTGGGTTTTACATGTCTTACCACCATTAAAAACACTTAAAACACTAACAGCATGAATTGCTTACCTTTAAGTCTTCCTATTTTTAACTACTAAGTTCTATATTAAAATGTTGAAAAAATGTTATTCCTTCCAAACAAAGGTCCTCATTCTACAAATGCCTAATTAGACGGGTAAGTAACTTTATATATGTGAATAGTCCCACTGAAAGGCTAAGATTACAGAAACAACTCAATCCCCAAAATTTCTTCAAACTAGCAATTTATATAATGTTCTTATAAAGAAAACATTTACAGAAACTAACGTATGCCAGTAAATTTAGAGAGAGAGTATATTTGAATGCTAAATATTAAAGTTAATTCTAATCTTCATTCTGTTCTGAAGAAGGATGGGGACTGCCTTGAGTGCAGGGGACTGAGCTCGAAGACCTCTCATGGTCCGTTCCAGTTTCCATGATTATATGAATCCATGAAAGGCACAAATGGACAAATTAAGGATGGAGTGCTATTGTTTTTCATTTTCCTAGCTTCTGAAAATGTGTGTCCTGGTGGTAGTTTGGTTAAGACATAGTTCTTGCCCTTAATTTTCTGGGCTTTAGTTTTAAAGAATTTGTGGGGAGAATGGGGGTCAAAGAGAAAGGAATCTATTATGGAAGATTACTATTTGCATTTGTTTTAAAACCAAAAGGCTGGGTCTAGGACTATACTACGGACTTCTGTTGGCCTAGCTATGTCAGGCAGGTACATAATGGTATGATAGTGGGATTTGGGGGGGCAGAGATTGACAGCAAAAGAAGAACAAGAGGGATTTGCTGTTTAGAGTCGCTGAGCCAGGCCTGGAGAGAAGCAGGGACAGCTATAGCAGCAGAGAGAAATGCCTGCTGCCTAGCCAGGGAGCTAGAGCCATGAGTCAGAGAAGGCTGAAGAGGAAGAGGGGGGAGCAACTGAGACACTTATCTGCTGATGTCTTCTTGTCAGAATGTTAACCCTGAAAACAGAGGGAGGTGGGGCAGTAAAATGAGCTCACAACTAAGAGGCTGTGAGAATTGTGCTGTACTAAGAGGGGCTGAGGTTCTGGCAGGGGGGTGGAAGGCACTGGAGCAGCCTAGCTGTGAGAGAAGATACTGGGGGCATGATGTGGTCCAGGATTATTTATGCTGTAGTGATATGTGCTGTTTTGGGACTTTTGTTGTAGGCTATTCCCACAATGTTTTTGTAATAAATTGTCTTCAAGGAGAAAGATTCTTTAAGTAAGATCCCGAAGTGGTGTCCTTTGGGTTACCAAAGAGGGAAACCGAGGCAAGGGGACACTTGCAGGACAGCCATGAAGGGGGAGGATGCTACATGTTTTCAAGCCAGATTTTGTACTCATTCAGCATGTATACTTATGAGTCCATGACCACTATATTTTAGAATCCAGCCAAAATGGAACCTTTTTATTTGTTAACTTCAATGAGTCAAATAAGTTTCAGAACCATTTTCTCCATATCCATGCTGGAAGCCCTGGTACTGTCTCCTTACTTAAGACTCTGTTGAACTATGCAATGTAACATGGAATCTTCTGTCTGAGATCATCTATGTTATATTTCAGCCTCAAGCAAATATTTTCTCCAAGTCACAGAGCCTTGAAGAAAACATTACCTTTAATGAAAGTCCTGGCACAATTTTTATTTACAGTGGAGCAAACATGGCCATTATCATCCAATTTTCATCCTTAGGCCCTGAAGATCTTCCCAGGGAGATGGTTCTGCTTTTGTTTACTAGTTTTATAGAGAACTGAAACTATGATTTCAGTGGGTGGTTTTTAATCCTAGTTGCTGTGGAGGAGATTTCAGAGGAGCTGTTAACATTTACTGAATTCAGGAACAGTTGGGAAAAGGAGAAATGGGAACCAAGGAGGAAAGGGTGGAGAGAGAGAGAGAGCGCTCTATAAAGGGTACAGAGAGGAAATCTTGAGTAGGGACTGCCAGCCTTCCAGCTCAGCGAGAGGTACCAGGAAGGGGGAGCTGAGCTAACTACCAACCTGTCAAATCCACTTTAGGCAAACTAGGTCAAGCTTCTTTCCCAGCCAGGGGTTCCCCTCCCCCACATGGCACTGGGCAGGCAAAGTCTTGGTCTAATATTTAGACAGGATTTGTGTGTAAATGTCCCTCCTCTAGCCTGGGGATTTTGATTCCCGGAAAAGGAGCCTCTAGGCATTGTTTCCCACTCCTGTGAATTTTTCTTCTTAGTTTTTTCACTCCCTTCCCGTTCCCCTTGCTCTGTGGGAGGGAGGAGAGGGTTTGAAAGGTGGGGGAATGAAAAACGGGGCCAGACTGGAGCTGGAGCTTTTCTCCCGCACCCACCCACCCGGTGTTGATCGGATCAGTTTGTTACTTTCGAATCAATGACAACTAATGGGTGTCTGCTACAGGCAGGGGGGAAGGGTGAACAGGGCGTGGGGAGAGATCGTGGCAACCCAGCTCCCTTTATTCTCCCCCTCCTCCGCTTCCGGTGGCTAAACTGTCTCCAGTTGGACTGGAGTTTGTGGAAGTGCTGGGGGGCGTATTTACTAATATCGATTCTGGCCGGTTTGTGCAGTTCACCCTTTGCAGTCTGTGATCTGACCCCTCTGCAGCTAAATGCGTTCAGGGTTTCCACTCCCCCGTACAGCTTTTTTCGCCTTGCTTTTGTTCTCTTTGCTCTAATTTCCGCGAGGCGTCCCTTTATTTGCAAATGACAGAGGCACTACTTTGTGCGGAAGGATCAAGGATTGGCGTGATGGCAGGGCTGCAATCCACCCTCTGTAGGAGGAGCAGCGATGGCTTTTTGCAGCGTTACGCTGGAAACCCTCCTGAGCCTTCCTATTTCTAATCTTTTTTTTTTTTAATGGGTCTCTTGCGTCTATTACTCTTTTTAAAGGTAACTCAGTTTGTGGCTGTCACGTACACGTTCACTGGCAAGTGAGGAATCGAAAGCATTGCTTTAAGTTTGCTAACCCAAGAACCAACGAAAACAAAATGCATCCATGAGGCTGACCACGTTGACAGTGTTTGACAGCCGTAATCAGTGAGTACAATAAATACATTCACGTTGTCTCCTCCAGCTACTTCAACAGAGACCAAGTCTTTTCCACTAGAGCCAGCAAAATGTGCATTATCTAAAATGTAAGTGACAATCTCTACCCTCTGCAGCAGATACTTCTTCAAGTCACCGCACAACTTTCACTCCATCTGTTTTTAATCGCTCAGACTTACTATTTACTGTGTGCCAATATGTCCATCACAAACAGTTTTTCCATTCCTCAACAATTTTAGAAATCCTTCCTCTGGAAACAATACAACAATTAAAGTAACTACTTATTAGAATGACATTATGAAGCCCAAATAGCTTAAATGCCATTCAAAATAAATGGGCATCACTGTTTATCAATTCTACTTTGTACCTAACAATAATTTAGTTATTAAATCACCTTTGCAGTCGTTTCAATTTTTCAAATTATTTGGATGTGAAAGGAAAATTTAATTAGATTTTCATGACCATTAATCATTCAGGAAAAGGGAGATTTGGGGGTTTGTCCTATAAATCTACATGGCACATTTGCAAGGTTACTTTCAAACCCTAATCATTACCAGAAACATGGCAATATAATGTATGATCAGGAGATGCTCATGACTATTGCTTCCTTCTCACCTCCCCTTTGCCCTCTCAGATTGTCAAAGCAGCCAACCTAGACATGAAAAGAGCTAGGATAAGCAATCCACCTCTACTTAATTGATCTGAGAGGACTGATTTAAATGAGGGAAATAAAATATAAGGATTTGTAATCTCCCTAGAACACTGTCAAGATGAGGCTATTTTAAAGATACTGTCACCTGCTTCCATTCTGGTACTTCTGTAGTTCTTACACACAGCCTTCAGATATTTTGGTTTTGTTTAAAGAAAAAATCTATAGCTAGTTATTTCTACTTAGGCTCTTATACTGTATCTATCACTCTGTTTTCTTACAGCTCTATAAAAATACAGATAGGTGATAAATCATTCATATCTTTTAAGAATGAAAACCCTGGATAAAAATTATAAATGTTCATAACCTAACAAATCATAACCAGAGTATATGCAGTGGTGGCCTAGAAACAGCCTGAGTGAATGGGCAGTGTGCAGAAGAGTGTGAATGTGTAAATATAGAAGGGGATCAGAATCCTTCCCCAGCAGATGCTGCTGCTCCCTGGTGAACATATAGGGGAGTTTGATTGATAGTGTCAGTACTTTGGCATTTGTCCATGCTTCTGCACAATGAAGCAGAAGGAGCACCTGCAAACCACATCCTGTCCCCCTCTGCTCTGTAGAATAGTACCTATTTCATTGGGTTCACCACCTTCCACACCCAAAGGGGGACAGGGAAAAATAGGATTTGCCCTGAAGAGCATAAGCAAAGGATTAAAATAAAAACAACAAAAGAAAGGCTTGTACATCCATTGGAAGGAAACCACTGAAGTAGTCATGATATATCACAAGATATTAATCTCACTTTTGTATTTCTTCATGGGTTTTTGTTGCCTCCTAGTTTCATCTGGCTCTATTCTCCATTTATACAGTGACTATACAAATGACTCTCTCTGACTCTCTCTGTATACCTTATTGGTAAAGTCTTTTTCATGCTGGAATGGCACAAGTAATTATATTTATAAATGAAATGACTGTTTTGCCTAAGCACCACTTTTATAATTCCCTTCTGTGAGAAGGATTTTTATAATTCCTCCAAAAATGTCTTGGCAAAGACTAAGCCCACCACCTGGTAGTGTGAATCCAACTTTTGGGACACAATCGGCACTCTTATTCCCTGGGCCAGTGGCCACTAAAACTATCACAGCAGTTATGTTTTCAATGGAGAGAATGGTGGAGATAGTCATTGTATATGGGTATTAAACATCTCCAGTAGCTGATCTGAGAGAGAGTCACTTGCCCTCTTGCTCTCTGCATTAACTATTTAATACAGGGCCGTTTGAAATCTGATCTATTCTCTGTTGGGGATGGAGATAGTGGTGGGGAAAGACACTAAATCCTGCTCTTGCTGTGGGATTAACTCAATGATCTAATGGTCTAAAAGAAAATAGATGGTTACACAGTGAAAGAGTGAATAGCCTGTTCTTACTTAATCCATTCTAATTTATTTCTTAACCAGTTTTTCAGGGGACGGTGAGAGCTCCATCATTTCACTTCAGTAGAAAAGGTAAAAGAAAGTTTTTGCTTTCAGATCATTGAGATATGTTGATCCAGCTGGACCTGCCTCACTCCTTTCCATGGTCCATCCCTCTCCATCAATTCTTTTTTTCTATTTCTTCCTTCAAACATGGTACTGTCTTCTTCTGTGCAAAAGTCTTGATTTTTCCCTCCTTCTTCAACTACTGTTCCATTTCTCTTCATCTCTTTACCATCATTCTCCAGCTATTCAGTGGCATCCTCTCTACCATCTCACTCCTTGAAGCCGATCCTCAGCTGGCAAAAACTGTTAGAACTTCGATGAAGTTAATGGAACTATGGCAATTTACACCAGCCAAGGGTCTGCTTATTCCCTTTCACACAGACTTCTGCTGTCTATACACCACTGAAATGTCCTACAGATTTTTTAAACAAGTGAGTGAAACAACTCTAAGGAGACATATATTAAAGGGATTCCTTTAGCATTGGGAGATATTTGTGTGTTAATGAGACTTCATTAAACAAGATCCCATAAGAGGAAGCTATGCTTTGGAAATCTATTTGTTTCGCAGAATGGAAACTGATATATGGCTTCCCTTGTTGCCAGAGCAGAAAACATCCCTTTCACAGCATATTTGACTCTGACTCTGCCTTCTGCTGTCAAAGATGGCATGAAAGACTCAGGCTGAAGTCCTGGCCCACTGATGCAAAAAGGAATTTTGCCATTTATGTCAATGAATCCATGATTTCACATAAACTCCACCTTCTTTCATTGTGTGGTGTATTAGAAATTGGAACCTTATACAGTATCGTTCTGCTGCTGAGCTGACATTGGCAGAGTATGCACGCTGAACAATATATATAAGATTCCAGGAATGTCAGAGTCAATGGAAAGCAATGGAAACAGCTACAAGCATGACTGATAGCCTTTTTTGTTCAGAATATCATCAGATACAGTCATCACTGGGATTCATGATTTATCACCATCCAGTTTAAATTCTCAGCCAGTTTTGGCTTTCCAGATTACAGCTATGTGACAGTATAGGCTTTCTGCTCCTGATATTTCATATAATTAATTTAAAGAAAATAGATTTTATTTAACTCACTTTGAACCATACGAAGAGTTCTCAAAGTTCATTCCTATTGATCAGTAACAAATAAAAGTGGAAGCCTCTTAAAAGTTCCTGAGTGTCTGTGTAATCTTGTCAAAGACAGCATGGCACAGCCTAGCTCTCCTTCCAGAGTCAGGTTAAATGCTGTTTCTTTGTATTAGTAAGTCAGATGTGCAATCCAGAAGTTGGTCTGTTCCATTGGCTCTGGCATTCATCGCCTAAATGATGTGATGACCTTCCACATTGCTACTGAGTTAGACTTATCTGAAGAGAGAGATTGATGTGTCTTTGTCACAGGTGAAGCACGGTGCTGCAGGCATGCCTAGCTTCACTTTTCTCCCAAGGCGGGTCCCCTTCATCTTCCCACATGGGTCAGTTTTGGTGAGATGACTTGGCTTCCTGTCAAATCATTAGCAAGCTGAACATTGCAGCTGGAAGCAAGCCTCCTAGCCCACTAAAAATAGCTCCTGGGATATGGTGGTTCTTGGGCTCTCCAGCTACTTGACCCCCTTTGTCTGAACTGGGGTGGTCAGCCTACATCTCCTCTGGAGACACAATATCCACACTGCTAGTTTTAGCACACTAGCATGAGTCTGTCTATCCACCACCAGCTGCGGTGTAGACAAACTCTGAACAAATGTAACCCTTTTCAGGGTATCCAGATCCAGCTGGACAGGCCCTCAGGCTGGCTTCTTCAGTGTCCCCTCATCCTGCTCCCCCTGGGCAAAGAGCAAACGTCTTTCCAAATCAAACACAGAATTGTGTTTTCCAAGTAGCAGGCTCCAGGGCTTCTCCCCTGAGAGCTTCTCAGCAGAATGCAGAGCTACCAACAAAAAATCAAACACCAATGAAACATCTTCTGCTCCTTTCTAGGCCTGAGCCTCTAATCCCTCTTGAGCTGCTCTTCATCTTCAGGAACACCAGCCTCTCAAGACTGCTTCCTTGGAACCTTTCCAATCGCTGTCTGCTCAATCACCCCCCTCCCTGCCCCTTTTAAATCCAACACCCAATCCAGATATGGCAGGGCTAATTGAACAGATTGGCTGCCTTCTAGACCCTAAAGGGGCAGGCTGCTCTGTTACAGGGCTGAAACAAGAGTCAGAATTCAAAAGATGCCTGTGGAGTTTCCTGTCCTAGAATTTATAGATGGGTATTTATTAAGAAAACCAGATAAGATTTTGGCTCCAGATTTTTCAGGAATATCTAACCTCCTGAGATTATCAAAACTCATTCTATTTTTAATGTTATCAACTCTCTGAGTCAAGTCACTGTGGTTAGCCAACTTTGTTTTCTGTCTCTGTGGTAAGCTTTTAAGTCCAGAAGACTAACCTCAAACACTCCCCAAACCCTGCAAGCAAGAAGACAAAGATGACCATGCATTTCCTTTGGCATCTGTAATAGGGATTTTAAAAGAAAAGGCACAGTTTCATCATGATGGCACCAAGACACCAACATTAGAGTCATGGACTCAAATTCTGGCCCTCTAGCAATTATTGGGAGTTTTGCTATTAGGAAAACTATATTAGAAACTAATTTATCTTTAAAAATCAGTTTATTCTAATCTAGAACTATACACACTAACGTGCCTTGATCATAACTGTATAACATTGCATGGTGTTACTAGAAAACAGAGTTACGGTTGTTCATGCAATTTCATACCATACCGTATTTGGATTTCTTGTAAATTTAATTTGAATTTTCTGGGTTTATAATGTTTCTGCTGGGATTATTACTATATTTTTTACTCTTGTAATTTCCCCCACCCATAGCTCCATTTTAATTTTTTCATTGGAAAAAATCCTTGTTTTTAAATAAAACCATTAAACTTTTCATACATGATCATTAAACACGAAACCCCAGCAGATCCAGTTATCATGCTAATCTGCAGTATCTAATGAGCTGAAAATACATAACAGCATTGCCTTATTTTTAAAATTTCTCTTATAATGCTATATTCACCAGTATGTTCTGGTTGCTTTATCACTAGTGCAGTGTGAAGCAGCTGACAGCACATTGGTTAGTTAAATCAGTTTTACAAGTGTTTTGTATCACTGGAGTAGCCCAAAGCCGCTGGAGAATTCTCATGAATCTGGCTTTTAACACCTAGTACACAACCATGGAGCTTTTAAGAGCAATGACAGTTGAGGCCGGTTCAATAACAGCTGGCAATCAAGAAATCTATCAATGAGAACTCTTCACACATAGAGTCATAATGCATATGTCTACAGTCCCTTAATGCAACTGATATACTAACCAATAGAACTGAGGCATGTAAATTAGCTAGCGAGGAAGAGCAGTAATTGGTTGAGTTACCTCTGATGCCACTAGGGTACCATTTAAGAGCCACCTGAATTATTGACTTGGTGGAGTCTGTTAGTCTATAATCATAAATTACATACAACAATTATTAATTATAGCCTAACTCCTTCAAGTCTAGTCTGCATACAAGATTTCATTATGGTTTAACAAGATGTGATTTGAAGCTTCTGTATTCTGTGTTAAAACAACCTGTGACGGTAGCAGTCTGATAGTAAGCGCTAAATTTCTTTAGGACCCATTTTGAAATGAACTTTAACTCAAACTAATTATCAGATTTACTTGTAAATTCTCAAAAATAACAGTTCTTCACTTGAATAATAAATACTGTAAATTTGGGGAGGATATGTGGTATTATTCCTATAAAACAAACTGAATCCCTCCTCAGTACAAAATTCAATATTTCCTTAGCTATAGAGTTCCCAACACTACCCTAACACCTCTCAGCTGGGACACTGGCACCAAAGCCCACATCCTCACACAGTATCTCTGTACGCCAATAAAAACCCGGGGCTGGCCTGTGCCAGATGATTTGGGCTCATGCTATGAGGTTGTTTAATTGCAGTGTAGGTACGTTGGAAAGATCCCAGTTTGGACTTCAGCCTGAGCCCAAATGTCTACCCAACAATTAAACAGACTTGTATGCCTGAATCAGCTGGAATGGGCCCGCTATGGATGTCTAAGTGCAGTGTAGACATAGAATCATAGAAACTGGAAGGGACCATGAGAGGTCATCGAGTCTAGTCCTCTGCACTCATGGCAGGACCAAATACCCTCTTAAACCATCCTTAACAGGTGTTTGTCTACCCTGCTCTTAAAAGTTTCCAATGATGGAGATTCCACAACCTGCCTAGGCAACTTATTCCAGTGGTTAATCACTCTGACAGTTAGGAATTTTTTCCTAATGTCCAACCTAAACCTCCCTTGCCATAATTTAAGCCAATTGCTTCTTGTCCTATCATCAGCGGTTAAGGAGAATAATTTTTCTCCCTCCTCCTTGTAACAACCTTTTAGGTACTTGAAAACTGTTATCATGTCCCCTCTCAGTCTCCTCTTTTCCAGACTAAACAAACCCAGTTCTTTCAATCTTCCCTCATAATTCAAGTGTTCCAGACCTTTAATCATTTGTGTTGCTCTTCTCTGGACTTTCTCCAATTTGTGCACATCTTTCCTGAAATGAGGCGCCCAGACTGGACACAATACTCCAGTTTCGGCCTAATCTGCGCGGAGTAGAGTGGGAGAATTACTTCTCGTGTCTTACTTACAATACTCCTGTTAATACATCCCAGGATGGTATTTGCTTTTTTTGCAACAGTGTTACACTGTCGAATCATCTTTAGCTTGTGGTCCACTATGACACTCAGGCTATGTACACACGATCAGATTAAAGCGCAACAAGGCAATCGCGCTACAAAACTCACGTGACCTTTATTGCGGGACAACGCATACACACGTTGCTCCCTGCAACGCAACAAAATTACACGCATTATCGCGGTTGAGCGCAATGACTTCTGGGCACCTATCCCATCGTTCCATTTTCCCTGAATCGGCGCTATGAATCATGGGATGAAGGAAAGGAACGCAAAGCGCCATGGGTAAACTCTCAGTTTCCCATGGTGCTTTGTGTTCCCCTAGCGTCTTCCTCGTTGCCAATAGCAACTCGCGCCTATTTTCAACAGTGCAGTGATGCAACGCACCACTTGCAATCAATCGCTACAGCGACAGCATGGATCCTGCTATGATCTCCATTGTCGCCTTCAACATTCTGAATACATCTCGGCTTGTTGCTCAGTACGCAATGAGCTCCGAGTCAGATGAGGACACCGAGGAGCAGGGGCTGATCGATGCCATGCAGAGCAACAGCACCGCGTTGCTCAGCTCCTTCACCGATCATCTGCACACGGTGCAACGCCGTTTCTGGTCGCGAGAGACGAGCACCGAGTGGTGGGATCGCATTGTTATGCAGCTGTGGGATGACGAGCAGTGGGTACAGAACTTTCGAATGCGGAAAGCAACCTTTCTGGAACTGTGTTCAGAGTTAGCCCCTGCCCTGCGACGGAAAGACACCAACATGAGGTCAGCCCTAACTGTGGAGAAGCGTGTTGCGATTGCTGTATGGAAGATGGCGACTCCCGACTGCTATCGGTCCGTTGCAAACCAGTTTGGAGTCGGGAGGACCACCGTCGGATTAGCCCTCTCACAAGTGTGCCAAGCCATCAATCGCATCCTGCTACGGAGGACAGTGACATTGGGCAATGTTCGAGAGATTGTGGACGGCTTTGCTGCCATGGGATTCCCTAACTGCGGGGGAGCCATAGACGGCACACACATCCCTATTTTGGCTCCAGACCATCTCGCGACGGAGTACATAAACAGGAAGGGCTACTTCTCCATGGTGCTGCAAGCACTCGTGGATCACAAGGGTCGTTTCACGGACATCAATGCTGGGTGGTCGGGAAAGGTGCATGATGCCCGCATTTTCAGGAACACTGGTCTGTACCGGAAGCTGCAAGGGGGCACCTTTTTCCCTGATCAAAAAATAACAGTGGGGGAGGTGGAGATGCCCATAGTCATCCTCGGAGACCCAGCATACCCACTGATGCCATGGCTCATGAAACCCTACACCGGGAACCTTGATCGCAGCAAGGAGCGGTTCAATTACCGATTGAGCCGCTGCAGAATGACTGTGGAGTGTGCCTTCGGCCGTTTAAAAGGGCGCTGGCGCTGTTTGTATGGGAGGCTGGACTTGGCGGAGGACAACATCCCTGCCGTGATTGCGTCATGTTGTGTCCTCCATAACATTTGTGAAAGTAGGGGAGAAAAGTTTTCCCCTACGTGGGCTACGGAGGCACAGCGCCTCGAGGAAGCATTCGAGCAGCCAGCCACTAGGAGTATTAGGGTGGCACAAGGAGAAGCTGCTCGCATAAGGGAGGCACTCAGGGAGCATTTCAATGATGCCCTTCCCTAGTTAAGTTCCATGACGCATGAGGTGCACCTTAGGATCATTTCAATAATGTGTATAAATAAATGCATTCTTCAAAGTATTTGTTACTGTTTTTATTGAAACCTGAAAGATGGGGGTGGGGTTACAGGTTGGTGTAGCTCCGGGTCTCGTAAAAGTAGCTTGGGGGGGGGGGACTGGATGTTGTCCTGTACCGGGGTGGAGGGTGGCCTTCAAAGAAATGCTTTGAGGGACTGCGGTGTGTGGGAGGCATACACGGCTGAACTGTCTGGAGTGGAGCCCGGACATTTATCGCCTGGGACTGCAAAGCTATCATGTTCTTTAGCAGTTCTGTTTGCTCCTTCATGACGCTTATCAGTTCGTCCCTGTGTTTCTGCCTCCTCTGCTGGGATTCCTCTCTCCAGGCTCTATTCTCCCTTGCGGATTCTTGTGTTGCTTTCAGCAGGTCGTTAAACATATCCTCCCTGTTTCTTCGAGAACGCCGCCTAATGTTTCTCATTCGGTCAGCTGGGGTAGACACCGGCCTTGTGAAGCTCAATTCTAATACAAAAATAACAATATAGACATTGTTAACACATAGCATAGATAGCCAATGTAACCTTCCAGTAGCACATTCCACTGGAAGGTACAGGGCGGTCAACACACTACGCTGCGCTGAAGCAGACAAGGTACATTCTAATAGACGGCTTACCGGGGGCTAAGAATCGGAAGAGGGCACACAGATGGAACCCAATATCCCTCTCCTCAGAGTGCCCCTTCCATCTAGAATACATCTCCTACATGCCGCCGGTAGCAGGCCGGGACCGTATGCTGCTGCACTGTGTGCTGCCATGGTTCCCAGGGCTGTGCTTTGCAGCTGGAGAGGCAGAGTGTCCGTCTTTGGGAGCGCAGACACAAACGCTCTCCCATCTAACCTGAGTATTAGGCTCTGGAGGTACATCGAGGAAACCTTTTCTGACCTAAATGCAGATGATTATTTTACAATCACTGCTTGTATTGATGCCCTGCTAATGAATGCAGAGTAAATAGCGTGCACAGCGGGGACCCGCAAGCACCCCCACCCCAGACAATGATATTTTAGCAGGAGCAGAGCTGAATGAAGGAGAAACTTACCTGAACCCCCCTCTGCCGCCTCAGAGAACAAGCTGCAGTTCAAGCCTTGGGTGGACGTCTCAGCGGGGCTGCTGAAGAGCTCCTGGCTACACGCGGTTGCGCTTTCCTCCGTGTCATCCTCCATCTCCTCCTCCTCCTCCTCCTCAACAACGTCCTCATCCTGCTCGGCTCTGGCAATCACCGGACGAGGAGGGGCTGAAGTGTCCACGGGACTTTTGGCAGTGGTTGTGGGGTCCCCGCTGAGGATGGCTTCTATTTCCTTATAGTACCTGCATGTTGCAGGCGCTGATCCGGAACGGCGGTTTCCCTCCTTCGCTCGGTGATAGGTAATTCTGAGCTCCTTCACCTTTGATCTGCACTGCACTGTGTCTCTATCATGCCCTCTCTCTGACATGGCCCGAGAAATTATGCCAAATGTGTCATAATTCCTCCTGCTGCCGCGTAGCTGCGCCTGCACGGCGGACTCTCCCCAGATGCTGATCAGGTCCAGCACCTCTGCCGTGCTCCAAAGGGGTGCACGTCTTCCACGGCGGGCCGCCATTGCTACTGATGATCGGAGCACAAACACACTCCACGAGGAAGAGAGCAGGAAGTGAAAGAGACTTGAAATTTGAAAATCCCGGGAATAAGTTCGGGGCAGGGCGGGGACAGTTTCGTCACGGCCACAGAGCGGGTGGGGGGAAGACCAGAGAGGACGACTTGGGAATGCTGGGACAGTTCCGGACTCCAGTCAATGCGCGGTAAGCGTACACACGAGCTCAAACGCGCAATATATGATCCGCAACAGCTGTTACCACTCTCGTCGGAGTGGTTGTTGGATTGCGCGACAACAAGGCAGTTAACGCGCAAGAGCCCTGTTGCACGTGTGTACGCCGTTGTTGCTATCGCGCGGTAATGAGCTTTAATGCGTGATAATCTGATCGTGTGTACAAGGCCTCAGATTCCTTTTTGCAGTACTCCTTCCTAGGCAATCATTGTCCATTTTGTATGTGTGCAATTGATTGTTCTTTCCTAAGTGGAGTACTTTGCATTTGTCTTTATTGAATTTCATCCTGTATCCAAAGGGACATAGGTACTGTAACACTTAGCATCATGACACCTAATTTTAAGATGCCTAGAAAATTACAGGACCATCTCTGTGACCACAAAACATGAGTGAGGTACTTAAGCTCTCCATCAAAGAATGAGGAGAGACAAATGCCTTAGAATGGGATCTACAAAGACCATGCCAGGCAGGGAGCCACTTAAGTTAGGCCATGGGAAATGATGGCTCAGGGGCATCCTAAATCTTGTCTCTCTGGCTGCGTCTACACTGGTAAATTAAGTCGACTTAGGCTTGGCTTAAGTTGACTTAATGTGCCCTGCGTCTACACAACACTTTGCTTAAGTCGACTTAATGAAAATTAAGTCGACTTTGTTAAACCACCTTTCTACTCGACCTAAGTCTGGGCACGGTGTGACACTGTCTGGATTTAGGGAAGCATTTATGATATTATTTTCTATGGATATCTCATAAATGCTATAATCCATAGGAACTATGTCATGTTTGGTATCAATAGAAAGGTAGTAATTTGCTGGGAATGATTATATAGTTTATGTCTAGGAATTCAATTTCGATTAGAAGTTAAGAATTTGATGTTATATCCATTTTTTAACTTGTGTCATTCTGGACAAATGCCTTAGATGGGAGGGTGTGAACAACCATTGTCTCCTTAAAGGCTCATCAGGATACTCCCTGGGACCATATCACCTGATAGATTCCTTAACATTAAGGAGACAATGGTTGTTCACACCCTCCCGTCTAAGGCATTTGTCCAGAAGGACACAAGTTAAAGTATGGATATTACATCAAATTCTTAACTTCTAATCGAAATTGAATTCCTAGACATAAACTATATAATCATTCCCAGCAAATTACTACCTTTCTATTGATACCAAACATGACATAGTTCCTATGGATTATAGCATTTATGAGATATCCATAGAAAATAATATCATAAATGCTTCCCTAAATCCAGACAGTGTCACACACAGGGCTCTGCCTTGCCAGGGTCCCTGTACCCCTTTGCCCCATTGTACACAGGGGGTGCCCCCCCGCCACTGTGGACCTGCCCAAGGTCCCCCTAGCCCCACAAAGTCGACCTAGAGCATCCAGTGTGGACGCTCTAGGTCGACTTTGTAAGTTCCCCTTTAAGTCGACTTTAATTTTAAGTGTAGGCACACTAAGTCGACTTAAAAGTGCAAGTGTAGACATAGCCTCTGAGAGTTATGTGCCTAAGTCTGGATTGCAGGGAGACCCGTATACATGCTTAGCGATTCACAACCATGAACCCTACTGCCTGGTTAGGCACCTAACCTATTTCTTGAGGGAATGAGTTAAATATCTGCCTTGTTCTGCACCAAAATGGTTGGAGATGGAGGCAGCATCAACTTCATAACTTTTAGCTGAGTGGTTAGAGCAGTTACCTAGGATTCGGGTGCCCCAGGTGTAATTTGGTCTCTCTGACAGAAATGATTTGAACAGGATTCTCCCACCTCTTGGGAGAGTGCATTAATAGTTATCTATGACTTTGTCATCTATAAAGAGGGTTGTGTTCTAATTAGGGCAAGCTATAAGGACCCATGGAAGTGTCTTTTGATGTGGAATGCAGTAGCCTTTTGAATAGATTTAGTCAATGCTAGCATACAACACCTGAGCTTCACCTGCTCCACTGGGTACCTCTTCAATACTGGATTTTAGTTAATATAACTATGAAGCCTGACCTGTTCTGGAACTCAGTTATTAGAGAGACTGCCTCCTAAACCCTTTGGGTATCTTGGTTGTTGGTGTCTGAAACCTGGCTTTCCAAGACTGACAGCAGAGCATTTTCAGTTTGTCTGTGACTGTCCAGCAGATCCTGAGTATGGCAAGCTTCAATCACATTGCAGGACTTTCTAGTTCAGTCACGACTACAGTGTACTATCCCTTTAAGAGACAGGCTGCAGTCTCCAGCCTGAGGATGACCAAGGAGGGCCTGATTTGGGGCTGAGGTATTTAGACAGGAAGTTGGAAGCAGATTAGGAGAGAAAGGGCCCTGCAGGTTGTGGTGGCTTGTTTTTCAGGCTCCAGGCAACAAGCTTAACCTGATTGAGACTTGGTTTGTGAGCTGTTGGTGTGGAGGCTCTGAACCAGGATCCTGATTAAATGTTCATTGCAATTGCTGTAGTCCTGAAACCTTACTGAAGGGTACATGCTATTGGTTAGGTGTGTGTTGCTTTTCCTTGCCCTGGGATGTTAAGGCAAACCTATAGTTACCCTAGTTGGTGCAAGGGGGTATGTAGGAATGACCGATGCATTTATAAGAACATTTTATTTCTGTTGCTATTTTTCCATTTCAGTGTTTATCCAAGGGCTGAGGGGACAGGAAAAAATGACTCTGTAGTCCTGTGATTAGAGTACCCACCTGAGAAGCGGGAGATAGATGATCCAGTCTCCCAGCTCTAATCACTTTCATTATTTATCTACAGTGAACGCTTTCTCGTGAGAAACTGCGGGAGCCCCACATAAGAACTTCACATACAAATTATAAAAATGTGGCTTCCACGCTAGCCAAGAGATGGGGGAAATAGTAGGGAAATTATTTCAGCCCAATAATAATAATAATTAATAATAAAATAATAAAGGTTGCACAGTGGCAGACACTTTGTGTAGTTTACAGGAAGTATTTAGAATTGGATGATGAAATGGGAATGTTATGTTCTGGACTTGAATCAGGCCAAAACTTTTGATAAATGAACCCACTTTACTTATGGTTGGCCCTGTCTCCGTATGATGACCTGAGGTCTACTACTGAAGAAGGAATTTGGTAAGTTGGAGAAAGGTCAGATAAAAACCAAGAGAATGCTTAAAGCAGCAGTTCTCAGCCATTGTGTCAGGACATGTTACTATGTGACCACACAGCAGAAGGGTGTCATGGAGAGCTGGGGTTGGGGGCTGCATTCAGCCTGGGGGGTGGGTAGGCTGGCGTGTCCTGTAGGGTTGTACAGACTGCCAAGCATGTTGCAACCCATAAAAGGTTGAGAACCACTGGATTAAAGGATTAGAAAAATGTGCCTTATGTGATAGACACAGGAGCGCAATCTGCTTAGTTTAACAAAGAGAAAGCTAAAGGGTAATTTGATTGGTCTATTAGTATCTACATGGGGAACAAATATTCAATAATGGGCTCTTCAGTCTAAGGTATAGCATGATCTAATGGCTGGAAATTCGCACTGGAAACGAGGCATACATTTTAACAGTGAGAGTAATTAACCATTACAACAACTTACTAAGGGTCATGGCGGATGCTGCACCACTAACAATTTTTTAAGTCACAGTTGGATGTTTGTCAGAAGCGATGGTCTAAGAATTATTTTGGGGGAAGTTCTACAGCCTGTGTAATACAAGAGATCAGCCTATGATCACACTGATTCCTCTGGTGCTGGAACCTATTAATATGATACTCCTCCACAGTTTACTGCTTGTGGGTCGTGTACATTCATGCTTTAGTAAATGGGTGGATTAGAGAAGCTATATAGATACATTCTGGGATAAGGCAAGTTGTTCCTTGAGTCCATTGTTGTATTGGTTTTCTCTGAACCCTTCACTGTGGGCAGTGGTGATGGGGATTTCAAAGTTTAAGAGGGAGAAGAGCTTCACTGTCAGTGAAAATTTTTGCCTATGCAGATGTCAGTGCTTGTAAGCAGTACAGAAGATAGGTTCATCTTGTTTCAACACTAAGTAATTTTTGACATAGTGTCATAATTTTGACACTTTTTACATTGCAGCCAGAGCAGTGATTAACATGAACACCAAGGATTCGTGGGCAGGGATGTGGAGTGTGACGTTCCCCCCCTGCAATCTGGACTGGTGTATCGCTATGTCACCTCAATCCCTCACATTTGATGGGCTGGGTCCTGAGTTATAGACAATTCTTTCTTGAGTGTCTGGCTGGTGAGTCTTGCCCACATGCTCAGGGTTTAATTGATCGCCATATTTGGGGTTGGGAAGGAATTTTCCCCCAGGGCAGATTGGCAAAGGCACTGAGGGTTTTTCGCCTTCCACAGTAGCATGGGGCACAGCTCACTTGCTGGTGTATTCTCTGTACCTTACAGTCTTTAAACTATGATCTGAAGATCTTAATAACTCAGTCATAGGTTACAGGTTTATTGCAGGAGTTGTTGGGTGAGGTTCTGTGGCTGCGTTGTGTGGGAGGTCAGACTAGGTGATCATATTAGCCCCTTCTGACCATAGAGTCTATGAGTTGTAAATGGCGACAAACTCTCCCTGTTTATAAATATTTAGGGACTCACCTTCACAGTGATTCAGCAGCAGAACTGAAATGGGAGAAGCAGTTTGCCTCCAGCCAGGTTCAGGTAATGAGGTTGAAGAGATGGACCGTTACACTGGTGGAAAGGGCGATGTTAATTAAAACATTTCCATAATCCTTTGTCATTTATGTTGTGTATCTGTATCCTTCTCCTGGAAAACTGTTGGTCAGATTGACAGGGTTATTTTTTTCAGATACTCTGGGGCAATACATATAATCTAGTCAACAGAAATACAATCTACTAGCCCGTTAAATAAGGGAGTTTGAGGATAGCATGCCCTAAAGTTTTCTTTTTAGGTATTTTTCTTTTTAAATTTCATTAAGATTTATGTGGCTGGGGTAAAGGGATGGCTACTCATTTTCCAGTATTACTGGGAAATATCACAAGGGAAGAAATAACCGATAAGGAAATGAGGATGCAGCCCCGGCCTAGAGTATGTATATATGCATTTATTTATTTTGCCCTTTCAACAGCCCAGCAGGCTCCCTCCTACATACATCTTGCTTTTAGATGGCTTTTCCATTGACAGATTCAGGTAACAGCATTCCAGCACAGTGGCTTAGTTTAGAAGAGCACTATACCAGACGGAGCATAAAAAATATGTTTTGGAACAGCATTTAGCAGGACTGAATTGCTCAGAAAATTTTCTCAGTGGGGCATTGTTGTAGCTTTGAAATGAGTGTTCTCTTCAAGTACAGGAATATACAGTGGCAGGTATTTCATGGTAAATTGTATGTTAGAGGTGACCTACAAGGGAAGCATATAGAAGAAGATTGTCTTCGGAAAGCTTGCTCTGGATCAGAGGGAGACAATGGAACACTTTATTATTCTGCTCCTTTAATGTCTGTAGTTGGGATTCGTTAACTCAGAACTGAGAGTTTTGCTGTTGCATGATCAGACATATGGACAGCAGGATTTTGAATCTTTTCAGGCACCAGAGGACTCAACAAGGAAGGACAGATGCATATCTTCTTGTAGACTCTCGACAGTTGTTAACGCAATGGTTTTATATGACCTATGGCAGAATTGCCAAATCCT
Organism: Pelusios castaneus; assembly: GCA_007922175.1. Taxonomy (NCBI): domain Eukaryota; kingdom Metazoa; phylum Chordata; order Testudines; family Pelomedusidae; genus Pelusios; species Pelusios castaneus. The sequence goes on from ML686061.1 coordinate 706,857, forward strand.
GGGCTGTTGTCTGACTCAGAAGTGAATGAGGATTCCCAGATTTAGACTTCTGGGGTTCATCTTGATCTCACTGTAATGAAAAAGGGGGAGAACTCCCTCTCACCCCCACTTTTTTTTTTTAAATGATGGCAGATACTGCTTAAAGTACAACTCAGGATGTCCACTACATGCACAGCCACTGGTCTGATGCTGAATCCCCATAGCACATTCTTTGGTGCTAGCACCATTTTATTTACCTCCTCAGCAGCACTAACTAATAGCTGCCGAGATCAATGCACATTTGTCTGGCTCCTTCTTTCTCCTACTCCCCACTCAACAACTGTTGCTCACAACTGTCATTCCCAACTGCCATGGAACTCCCACCTCAACATTCTATCAGCCAAAAGAGTCCGGGCCAAATTCATCTTGGGTACAACAGCATTGACTTGAATTAGTACAATTTCTGCACCAGCCTAGAGTGAAATTAGACAGGCAATGAATTTAGTCCTCTGACTGCAATGTGAAAAGCAACAAAAAGAGGAAGTGCCTCAACGCTCTAGCTCAGATTTCCATTGCTGATTGCAGGACTGGGCCTTATACGTGCAGCCCATGATAGCAGCATTTGGCAGGAAACGCCTGATTATCAGACATTTTCTATATAACCACTGAGAAGCAGAATAAAGTAATACTTAAATTTCATCAGTAATAGAGAAAAATGCTTCAGTCTGACACTGGTTAAAATTTGGCAGATACAATCCTATTGATTTTTTTATATATGTAATAAAACCTGTACTATAGCATGATGATAGTATTTAGCACGTCTGTAGCATTTTACAACTTCAAGGCACTGTGCAAACTGACTGCAGTAATTAATCTGATGTAATCTAGCACAGTATGTACAGTTCATCTGATATCTAGCACCCTGTGTAATTTAAATGTGTATATATATATACACACACACACCACATGTAAGATTTTACTAGTTAGTACCTGTTACATTCAGATAGATGCTGAGTATGAGGTTATATTAATATAGCCTGAGGTGAACACATACAAAGGAAATTCCAAAGGGGTAGCTGTGTTAGTCTATTGTAGAAAGACAACAGAGTCCTGTGGCACATACAAAGGAAGATCACATTACTAACCTTTAACTGAATCCTCATTCATTTTCATTCCTCCTTCTTTGATTCTATCCATCCATCTCCCACATCATTTTCTCCTCTGATCTCCAACCACTTTCTGCACCATTCTTTCTGTATACTGTTCCCCCTTTCTGCATTCCTCCCACCATTTTTTTCCTATTTCCTCAGGCGCCTCCCTATCTTTCCTCTGGATTCCACATTCCCTTCTTGTCACATATTTTCCCCTCAACAGATTTTCTGCATGTTGGTCACTTTCCCTCACTTTCCTCAGGTCCTCACATCTTGGGCAGCAAGAATTTTGGGCAGTGGTTAGCTTGGGGAATGTGACATCAGTATTTGACCCAAAATGTGGGATAGCTTCACCCATCAAGAGGAGGTAGTTAAATTCAGGTCATTGTCTCTTTGTCCTTAAAGAAGAAACCAGAAATAACAATGTAGCTAATCTGTATCCATTACGTATTATCACTTATTTTATTGAAAGAGATACTGTAATAGGATTAGGTTTACAGGTGTGTGACTAAATGTCTTCCTTGTCTGTTCCTCCTTAGATACTTCTGGTGTTTGTATCTGCACATCCAAGTTAATAATATGAACAAATAAGATACATGAGTTTAAACTGTAACCTAGGAAAGTGGTTTCTGCTCTCTTGAGCAGAAGGTCCAGTTTTCTGTATATTGATTTTTATGATGAGGCAACTTAATTGGGATTGGAGCCTTTGACTCTTCGTAGGCCACATTCTAGAGGGATAGCTGTGTTAGTCAGTATAGAGCAAAAAATGAGATCCTGTGGCACCTTAAAAACTAAAAAATTTCTTTGGGCATAAGCTTTCATGGGCTCTAACTCACTTCATCTGCTGAAGTGGGTTGGAGCCCACAAAAGCTTATGCCCAAAGGAGTTTGTTAGTCTTTAAGGTGCCACAGGACTCTCGTTATAGGCCACATTAGGTCTCTTCTCACAATGAAAAATGTTTGAAGAAGAGGTTACTCACTTTGTGCAGTAACTGTGATTTGTCATCATCATCATGTGTGTCCCAGTGAATACTCCAGTTCAGGTGCACATGAATCTCTTGTGCCCTTGATTAGAGATTTTCAGTTAGTGTTTACTTGGCCTGTTTATGTTCCCTATGCCTTTTTTGCCTGATATCAAGGCTATATTTGTGTGCATGGGCAAACTATCCTCAGTTTTGTTCTCCAGCCAAACATCCGCTAAGGGAATAGGTCAAAGCAGATGGGAAGGAGGACACGTAGTGGAGCACCCAGAGAGATACATATCTTGAAGAACCACAGTTGCTGCACCAAGTGAGTAACCTCTTCTTCTTCTTCTTTTTCAGCAGAGTCCTTGTGGAGTGCTCCACTTCAGGTAACTTATGAGCGGTATCCCCTGATGGAGGAAGATGCTCCAGAAATGAGTCTAGAGCTGAAGACAGTACTGCAGAACCAAGTGCCACATCAAATCTGACTCATGAATCAGGGTATAATATTTTGAAAATGTATATATTGAAGCCCATGTAGCAGCCATAGATGTTGCTTGTGATCTGGCTGAATGTGCTATTACCTTTGAGGGCTGGGGGGCTGTGAATGCCTGCAGAATCATAACAAGTGATAATACATCCAGATATCCCTCTCGAAAGTCTGAACTGGTAGATGAATGAATTGATTAAGGAGGAACTCTAATAGAACTTTAGGTAAGAATTTAGGGTGTGGATGTGGATCCTTTATCCTTAAAGAACACCATAAGAGGTGGGGTGGGAGGGGGAGCGCAAGGCTCCAATCTCCCTACAGGATGACATGGTAGCTGCTAAAAGGGCTGTTGTCATCGATAAATGCAACAGAGAACAGGTTGGCATTGGTTCATATGCAGGTCTCAAAGTAACTGAGTGCTAGATTGAGATCCAAGGTCAGGGTAGAGTTTATAATCTATAAATTGAAATTCCCCAAACCCTGAATAAACCTAGATGATACCAAATGAATAAATATGCAGAATCATTCTTCTGGAAGATGAAGTGCTGATATGGTGGCCAAATGGACCTTAGTTGAACTAAATAACAACCCCCATTTCTTAAGATCCAACAGGTAATCCAAGATGACAAAGTGGCATTGAATCAGACAGGGAGCAGCAATGTAAGAATCTCTTCCATTTCTTCAGGCAAGTATGGGTTGATCTTCCCATTATTCTGTAACACTCGTATTTCTGCACAGCAAGAGGATTCTAACACCATGAAGGTTGAGGAGCCATGTCCTGAGGTGGAGAAATGCTAGGTTGGAATGAAGCATATGACCTCCTTGCTGGGGCAGGAACCTGAACAGTGTTTGGATGCATAGGTGAAGTGAATAAGGGTACCAAGCTTTTCTCTGGCTCTGTCCTGTTGGATCTTGTTCATCACCCTTACTATCACTGGTACTGGAGTAAACACATAGAACAGACATTTCATTCAGCATAGATAAAAAGTCATCTCCCAAAAAGTGGGAGCTCAGACAACCCCTGAGCAGAGAAGAGGACACTTCCTGTTCCTAGAGGTGGCAAAGAGATCTTCCTCTGGCAGTCCCTCATTTTAAGAGTTTGCTGTGGAGAACTTGGCTGTCTAGCTTCTAATCATAACCTTGTGAGAAGAGTCTAATGACATGAACAGTAGCATACTGCTGAAACTTAAATCTGATCAGCTGTACACCAATTCCATAGTTTCATGCCTTCAGAAGCATGCAGAGAGGGAGATCTTGCTCATCCCTGCCAGTTGATAACAGGGGTGTCAAACTCATCCGACGTGAGGGGCCGCATTGGAGGACAGGACACTTGCCATGGGCCAAAGTATGTCCCTGAGCCAATCGGCTCGTGGGGCTCCCGCCCCAACCCCCCAGGCTGGGGTGGAGTGGAGTGGGGTGAGGCGGACCAGCCTCTGTGTTTCCGCCCGCCCCTTGCCTTCAGCTTGCTGCTGTAGGCAGTGCAGTGGGGGGCAAGCTGCATGGGCTCCATGCTGCTCCGCTGACAACAGGGCAGTGGCATACCGACGCTTTCTGGCTCCTGGGAGCCAAGTCACATTTGCCTCTCCCCACCCCCTCTGCCTCATGCCCTTTCCCCCTGCCCAGTGGCTGGGACCCCTGCTGCTCTGTACAGGGGGATGCAAAGGTGGGGGGCAATAGGAATGGGGGGAGGCAAAGGTGACAACCCCAGATGCCAGAGTGCAGCTGCCAGGCTGGTGTAGGGCCAAAAACCATGTGCCGGCAGCTTTGTTACCATTTCTGTTTCTGTCAAAACAAATCTGCCAGCACACGATTTTCAGCACTGCAGGTGTCAGATTAGAGAGGCCCCAATCCAGGCTGCCCAGTTTCGGGGTGCCAGTCGGCACTCCCACCCTCCCAGCACACAGGCCAGAATGTTGGCGGGGTGGGTCAGTCACAGCCCCTGGTGCTGGAGGGGGAAACGTGCTGGGGGGGGCGCGGGGCAGGCAGGCGCCTTGCTTCCAAAAAAGGAAATATGTGCCTGGCCCCTCCCCCAACACTCCCCTCACTGGGGCCTGTGCCTGCCAGCCCCGCAGCAGCCTGGCATGACCCCCCCAGAGGCTCCCCGTGCCCCAGCTCCTGTCCTCCCAGTGGCACTCCCCCACTGTTCCTCGCTGCGACCTGGCTCTGGACTGCCCCCTGTGGTTCACCTCTTTCCCATAATGGCGCAGCAGCTCCAGCCCCTGCAGCCCGTACTATGGCTGCCTCCTGGAGCCCCATGGCCTAGCTCTGCCCCCGCTCCTCGGCTCCCCCAGGATTCCCCCTCTAGCCCAGCCACGCACCCCCTTTTCCCTGCTCCTTAGCTAGTGGGGCCCAGCCTCACTCCAGAGGAGCTGCCACCTCCAACCACCCAACCTGGGCTGAAGGAGGGGGAGAAATTTAAATTTCCCTCCTCCTCTCCTGCCCAGGCTACATGCTGCAGGGGGAGGGTCCAGCAGCTCTTCTTGCTGCTCTGGGCACTCGGCCGGGGCCAGAGGCTCCCCTCTCTCAACTGCGGAGCAGCATTCCTGGTTGCCTTGCTCCCGCCCAGCCACCCTGCCCCAGGGATGGAGAGTGGGCCAGTGTCTGGCTGCTGCTTTCTGGGGGCAGGGCCCTGGAGAGGGACCATTCAGCCTAGTTCGGGCTGAAGGTGGGGTGGCAGCAGGAGGTCAGCAGCACAGCCCTGTGTTGCTCCGCGGGCCGGATTTGATATGCCTGTGGGCTGAATCTGGCCCGTGGGCCATAAGTTTGACACACCTGATATAGAACATGCAGGATACATTGTCCATCATGACCCTGATTGGGAGTAGGAAATGAAGGCTAGCATTCCTGATAGCACTGAGCACAAACAGGTTGATGTGGACATTGGTTTCGTGGGTTGTCCATCTGCTCTATGTTATGAGACTATTGAGATGGGCTTCCTATCCCACCAGTGATGCATCTCTTCAAGTCATTGATGGGGCTCTATGACAGAAAGGAATGCCTGCACAGATGCTGAGTTGATCCGTCCACCAATCTAAGGAATTCCTTACTTGTAGTGAAACTGTCATCTATCTAACTAGAGAATAGGTCTTTCTAGCCAACCCTTCTTAGTAGCAGAGATACAGATCTGTGTGATTGGTTACAGAGGTGCAAACTGACATGTTTCTCAGGAACTGAAGACAATTCCCTACTGTGGTTTGAGGGCTTTCCTGAACTGTCCATATCACACCTGACAAGGTTTTGAATCTGTGTAAGGGAAGATAAGCTCAGGCTGTCAACAAGTCCAAATATTTCCCTATAAACTATATTTTCTGCACAAGAGTTAATGTCAAGTTTTTTTTATATGTAAGTAGCTATTTTATAGCGTAAGGACCAAAAAACAATCTTGTTTTTCTAGTGACGGAATTATAGCTACCAGAATTGTCATCTTAAACTTTAGAGACTTTACAAACATATTTAGAAGTCTTCGGTTTAAGATAGGTCTCCATTCTCTGGCCTTTTTTGCCACAGGGTAAAACCCCTATCCTTGTGAGGAAGAAGAACCAACTCTATTGCCCTTACATGAAAGAGAGTTCACTTCCTGTCTCATTAAAAGCTTGTGAAAGAGGTCTCATAAGATGGGCAAAGAAGGGTGTGAAAGAGAGGGAGGGAGTGATGTAAAATGGATGTTATAGCCTTATGTTATGACCTTTATGAACCTAGGTGTCTGTAGGGATCTTCCTCCAAGCATGTTGGAAATAGGCAAAGTGATCTCCAAAGAAGGGAGATGGGCTAATGGGTGCAGCTGTAAATCAGTTTGTTGCAATATATCAGGATAGCTGAGGTACTTGTATATAGAAGATCTAAAGGGAAGCTTCTCTATTACCTGAGTGACTTTGTTTTGAATTGTATTCTTTTCTGTTGACATTGATAAATACATCCTTGAAACATGCCTGACCTCTTCCCTTTCTAACAGGATGTGCTATGACGTGTGAATATGTTCAAGTCAAATCACATCTTTCCTTGCACTAATAATTTTTAATTCTAGGACTATCAAAACCCCTCCCCCAAACTTTCAAGTAATAGCTTCTGGCCAAGACCACCCAAAGAAGGCCCATGCTTTCTTCCCTTTTCATCCAGTGGAAGGTAGGAGAACATAGTAAATCTGGCATAGGAGGTCAGGAATGGAGGTTTGGTCAATGCCAGCACTGTAGCATGCTAGTTCTCTCTCGAACTCTCACAGAAATGCCAATGGCTTTAGTCTTAGCAGTTTTGAAGATACCAGACAGGGTGAGTTAGTGGTTTCTCTAATTTAATTAGAAAACAATATGAAAAGTTCTCCAGATCAGAGACCCTTGATTGCATGAGTTCCATATTTTATATTATGTTCTTCAGCAAGGATGATTGGTCTCTACCATCACAGTTAACAGTTGGCGTGAAGGAAGAAAGGAAAGAAGACTTAAACTATAGTACCTCTTACCATCTCCAAAGCCTCTTTATATTAATGTAATGAGGTATACTGGCTTTTTAAGCCCACAGGGTATCAGAAGACTCCATTCTAGGAATATTAGAACAAATGAAGGCCTAAGAAGTGGCTGAAGCTGGAGCAGAAAGAGAGGAATTTGTCATGGTGAGATAGCAATTAGCTTGGGAAAACCAGGCTAGCATCTCTTTAAGAGTTCAAGGTCAGGAGCCCTGTACTGCAGGGCAGGACAGGGACCCCTTCTCTTCTGGCCAATCAGGACAAGCCCTGGAAAGGAGGGCAATGTATATGCTTCCTGCTTCTTCATAACAGTCAAAAGCAGGAACAGGCTAATGTCTACGTGCTGATTGCTCCAAGGAAAAGGGGCAAGAATAAAATAGAGGACAGCTGGTTGAGAAGCTGGCCAAGACCTGCAGCTGGCAGGAATTGTGACCCAGCTTCAAGAGGAGGGCCGTAAACTTCTGACCCAAGGAGAGAGAGAGAGAGAGAGAGAGAGAGAGAGAGAGAGAGAGAGAGAGACTGCTTATAGTTTGACCCAACCTTGAGAGGTGGACTGGGGTACTCCTTGCCCTAGGAGGGACTCCTTGTACGCCAAGTCAGCCCAGGAGAAGCCCTGTAAACTTATGATTCAAAGAAAGAATGAGAGCATGCTTACACTCTCACTCAGCTCAAGAGGAGAGCTGTGGATTCCCAATCCAAGAGAGAAAGTGTGTTTATCCCAGAAGGGGCTGTGGGACTCTGATGCAAGGGGAAAGAGGTTGATATAGGTATAACCCAGCAAGGAAATCTGTCTGAACCCTCACAGTGACCTCAGAGATTTGTGGACTAAAAACACTGAAGTGAGAAACTGAGGCAGGGGCCTACAGAACACACTTATGCCATGAAGGGTGCACTGGAGGAGGCTACCCTACAGCAATAAGCAACACACGATATGATTACAAACATCCTGGATAATAGACAAGCTTCCTATGCAAGGGGATTGGTTTCAGAGTGTGGGAAATTAAGTTAATGGGTAAATTAACTTTCATCACTGAAATGTAGATTCTTGGATTTTCTCACCAGGTGGGTTACATGAATGTGCTTTCAAAACTAGTACTCTAGAAAGCTTTGAAGCACTATGAAATAACTTTAAAAGTCTGTATCACACAAACTGAAACTGTTTATCTACTTAGTCACAGTGGATTCATCTACACTTGTAAATTAAGTCAACTTAAGCTTGCTTAAGTCGACTTAATTTACCCCACGTCTACACTACAGTTTCCTTAAGTCGACTTAAGCAAGTTGCTTAAGTCAACTTAAGGAAAATAAAGTCGACTTAATGAAAATTAAGTCGACTTTATTAAACCTCATTTTAGTTCGACTTAAGGCTTAAGTCAACTTTTTAAAGTCGACTTAAGCCAGTGTAGACCTGGAGTAGCCCTAAGTCGACTTAGGGCTACTCCAGGACTCCCTCACTGCCCTCCCTGCCGGGGAGGGGGGGCATAGGGGGAGCCTGGCATGCCCTGCCCACCCTGCCCCTATGCCCTGCCAGGGTCCCTGTCCCCCTTTGCCCCACTGTATCCAGGTACAATGGGGCAAAGGCTGAGCCCCCTGGCACTGGGCAAGGGGTGCCCCCACTGCCACCATGGACCTGCTCTAGGTCCCCCTAGCCCCTAGAAGTCGACCTAGGCATGCAGTGTGGACGCTCTAGGTCGACTTTATAAGTTCCCCCCTAAGTCGACTTTAATTTTAAGTGTAGACATAGCCAGTGAGTCGAATGGCGAGAGTCACCTGACACGGGAGATTCAGGTATCAGACAGTACTTTGTTGCTGGGGGACATGGGGCCTTTAAGAAGGAGCAGTGCTAGTGCACCTCTACTGCATCCACTGACCCAGATTAGGCTTTAAAAGAAGGTGCCTGGGGGAGAGGGAGATCTAGTGAGTCAGAGCTAGGAAGTGACAGGAACAGCAGGACAGAGTCCCCTAAGAGGAGAAGCAGTGAGCCTGAAAAGTAAAGGGGAGGGGAGGATCCCCTGAAGGTTGCAGCCAAGGATGAGCTGAGATGCTGGTTGTTTTGTTTAAGTTTGAACAATAAAAGTGCCTAAGAGACCAGGGGTGTGGCAGTGTCTTTGGAAGGTGGGGGAGAAGCCCTTCTTTTTACATGTGGTGGAGAATGCACGCAGACAATTGCTCATGGAATCAAAGGGAAATTGAAACCTCCGAACATTGATTGACGCTGCCTCATTTAGGTGACCAAGGAAGATGGAGGAGGTGGGTGGCAGTGCAGCAAAAGTGAACAGCTGCTTTACAGTGGCAGCCGGAACAGCAGCAACAGACCCAGGCAATGCTGCTGCAGTTGCAGAGCATGGAGAAGCAACAAGAGGCACAATTTGCTGTGCAAGAATCGTGACTGGAGCCCACTTTCATAACAAGAGTGATGGTAGAAGCAGCTAGGCCAAGGGTCTCTGGGGAGCTCAGTTGGTAGCAGGCTCATATTGGCTATGTCTACACTAGGGAATTAAGGTTGACTTTAAGAAGGTCGACTTTAATAAGTCGACTTTAAGTCGACCTTATTAAGTCGACTTAGAGAGTCCACACTGGACTCTTAAGTCGACTTAAAGGGGCCCTTAGTAAATCGACTTAGAGAGTCCTCACTGGACTATCTAAGTCGACTTGTTTGCTCCACGGAGAGCCAGCCCCGCATGGGCTTTCTCTTATGTAGGCGCCTATTACCTCCCATCCCCATCCTGATTTTTCACACTTGTTATCTGGTCACCCTATCTAGGGGAGAGGTGGAGAATGAGAAACAGCAGTGCTCCAGTGCTGAGCAGGAATTGGCCTTGCTCGAGAGAAAAGGGTGCCATGAGCTTCTGCTCCCTAGTGAAGACTGATCAGTGTATAGTTGGCATTCAGGTAGAACACTGAGCTGATCAGTGCATAATGGGGACCCAAGAAAGGCTTAAGACTTGATGGGAGGCTGTGTAGACCCAGATGGAAACTCAAGCTGAGCAATGTACAATAGGGACCCAGACAATACCTCAGTGGTATGCTAGGGCTTGGGTAGGAAATTGAAGGCAAAAACAGTGCTCCAGAGGACACCTGTTTTATGGATCCTGTCATGAAGACTGGAGAACTGCCAGAACAACTGATGGCTGCAGAACACTTGCTACAGATGATCTGCCAAAAAAAGATCAGAGGACAGTGGAACATTGGGCCACGCAGAAACAGAGTTTGCCTGAACCTGAAGGTCAGTGAGCTTGAGGGACAGTTAGAGACTCTGCATACAGAAACTTTGAAGTCCTGAAGAAGCAGATGAGGCTCTATAGACAGTACCTAGGAGAGGTGGCATAGATGGAAAGACTTGCCTAAGAAACTGCAAGGCCTTAAGAGAGGTGATGTGTCACAGGATGACACTGACTCTTTAAGAGAGCAAGGCCTGTGTACCTGTGCTGCATCAGATGACCCAGATTAGGTTTTAAAAGAGGGCACCTTGCCTGGGAGAGAGAGAAGCTCATGAATCATAGCTAGGCAGTGACAGGAAACAACAGCAGGACCACCAGATTCGTGGGAGGGGAAGCTGTGGGACTCCAAAAGGGGAAAATCCCCTAGGGATTGTAACCCAAAGTGAGCTGAGAAATCATGTTTGTTTAGACAATAAACGGCCTAGGAGAGACAGTAGGTGTGGCAATGTGTGTTTGGGATTTGGAGGTGAAGCCCTGTTTTAGGCTATGTACACACGATCAGATTAAAGCGCAACATGGCAATCGCGCTATAAAAAACACGTGACCTTTATTGCGGGATAGCGCGTACACACGTCGCTCCTTGTAACACAACAGAATTCTTTGTAATATCGCGGTGTAGCGCAATGAATTCTGGGCACCTATCACAAAGTTCAATTTCCCCTCAATCTGCGCTTGGAATCATGGGATGAAGGAAAGGAACGCAAAGTGCCATGGGTAAAATCTCAGTTTCCCGTGGTGCACTGTGTTCCCCTTGCGTCTTCCTCGTTGCCAATAGCAACTCGCGCCTATTTTCAACAGTGCAGTGACGCACTACTTGCGAGCAATCACAACTGCGACAGTATGGATCCTGCTCTGATCTCCACTTTCACCTTCAGCATTCTAAATACATCTCGGCTGGTTGCTCAGTACGCAATGAGCTCCGAGTCAGATGAGGACACTGAGGAGCAGGGGCTGATCAATGCCATGCAGAGCAACAGCCCCGCGTTGCTCAGCTCCTTCACCGATCATCTGCACACGGTGCAACGCCATTTCTGATCGCAAGAGACGAGCACCGAGTGGTGGGATCGCATTGTTATGCAGCTGTGGGATGACAAGCAGTGGGTACAGAACTTTCGATTGCGTAAAGCAACCTTTCTGGAACTGTGTTCAGAGTTGGCCCCTGCCCTGTGACGTAAAGACACCAACATGAGGTCAGCCCTAACCGTGGAGAAGCGTGTTGCGATTGCTGTCTGGAAGATGGCGACTCCTGACTGCTACCGGTCGGTTGCAAACCAGTTTGGAGTCGGGAGGTCCACCATCGGATAAGCCCTCTCACAAGTCTGCCGAGCCATCAATCGCGTTCTGCTACGGAGGACGGTGACGTTGGGCAATGTTCGTAAGATTGTGGACGGCTTTGCTGCCATGGGATTCCCTAACTGCGGGGGAGCCATAGACGGCACACACATCCCTATTTTGGCTCCAGACCATCTCGCAACCGAGTGTATCAACAGGAAGGGCTACTTCTCCATGGTGCTGCAAGTACTTGTGGATCACAAGGGGCGTTTTACGGACATCAATGCTCGGTGGTCGGGAAAGGAGCATGATGCCCGCATTTTCAGGAACACTGGTCTGTACCGGAAGCTGCAAGGGGGTACCTTCTTCCCAGATCAAAAAATTACTGTGGGGGATGTGGAGATGCCCATAGTCATCCTCGGAGACCCAGCATACCCACTGATGCCATGGCTCATGAAGCCGTACACCGGGAATCTAGATCACAGCAAGGAGCGGTTCAATTACAGATTGAGCCACTGCAGAATGACCGTGGAGTGTGCCTTCGGCCATTTAAAAGGGCGCTGGCGATGTTTGTATGGGAGGCTGGACTTGGCGGAGGACAACATCCCTGCTGTGATTGCGTCGTGCTGTGTCCTTCATAAGATTTGTGAAAGTAGGGGAGAAAAGTTTTCCCCCGGGTGGGCTATGGAGGCACAGCGGCTTGAGGAAGCATACGAACAGCCAGCCACTAGGAGTATTAGGGGGGCCCAAGGAGAAGCTGCTCACATAAGGGAGGCACTCAGGGACCATTTCAATGATGCCCTCCCCTAGTTAACTTACAGGACGCATCAGGTGCACCTTATGAGATTTTCAATGTGTGCAAATAAAGGCACTCTTCAAATTATTTGTCACTGTTTTTATTAAAACCTAAAGGGGGGGGTTACAGGTGGGTGTAGCTGCGGGTCTCAAAAAAGTAGCTCTGGGGGGGACTGGATGTTGCAGTGTACCAGGGGGACGGGTGGCCTTCAAAGAAATTCTTTGAAGGACTACGGGGTGTGGGAGGCAGACACGGCTGAACAGTATGGAGTGGAGCCCGTACATTAATCGCCTGGGTCTGCAAAGCAATCACGCTCTTGAGCAGTTCTGTTTGCTCCTTCATCATGCTTATCAGTTCGTCCCTGTGTTTCTGCCTCCTCTGTTGGGATTCCTCTCTCCAGGCTCGATTCTCCCTCGTGGATTCCTGTGCTGTTTTCAGCAGGTCCTGAAACAAATCCTCCCTGTTTCTTCGAGCACGTCGCCGAATGTTTCTCATGTGGTCAGCTGGGGTAGACACCGGCCTTGTGAAGGTCAAATCTAAAAAAAAATAATAATAAAGCTGTTGTTAACACAGAGCCTAGATAACCAATGTAACCTTCCAGTAGCACATTCCATTGGAAAGTGCAGGGCAGTCAACATCCTATGTTTCGCTGAAGTGGACAAGGTATGTCCTAATAGAAAGCTTACTGGGGGCTAACATTCTGCACAGGGCACACAGATGGAACCCGATATCTCTCTCCTCAGAGTGCCCCTGCCAGCAAGAATACATATCCTACATGCCACCGGTTGCAAGCCAGGACCGTATGCTGCTGCACTGTGTGCTGCCATGGTTCCCAGGGCTGTGCTTTGCAGCTGGTGAGGCAGAGTATCCGTCTTTGGGAGCGTAGACACAAACACTCTCCCATCTAACCTGAGTAGTAGGCTCTGGAGGTACATCGAGGAAACCTTTACTGACCTAAATACAGATGATTTTTTGACAATCATTGCTTGTGTTGACACACTTCTAATGAATGCAGAGTAAAGAGCGTGCACAGCGGGGACCGAGACAGCAAGCACCCCCACGCCGGATAATGATATTTTAGCAGGAGCCATAGCTGCACGAAAGAGAAACTTACCGGAACCCCCCTCTGCCGCCTCAGAGGACACGCTGCAATTCATGTCTTGGGTGGACGTCTCAGCGGGGGTGCAGAAGAGCTCCTGGCTACATGCTGTTGCGCTTTCCTCCAGGTCATCCTCCATCTCCTCCTCCTCATTGATCAAGTCCTCATCCTGCTCAGGTCTGGCATTCACTGGATGAGGGGGGGCCGATGTGTCCACAGGACTCTTTGCAGTGGTTGTGGGGTCCCCACTGAGGATGGCTTCTATCTCTTTATAGTACCTGCATGTAGCAGGCGCTGATCCTGAACGGCGGTTTGCCTCCTTCACTCGGTGATAGGTTATTCTTAGCTCCTTCACCTTTGATCTGCACTGCACAGTGTCTCTATTATAACCTCTCTCTGACATGGCCCGAGAAATTATGCCAAATGTATCATAATTTCGCCTGCTGCCGCGTAGCTGCGCCTACACAGCGGACTCTCCCCAGATGCTGATCAGGTCCAGCACCTCTGCCGTGCTCCAAAGGGGTGCACGTCTTCCACGACGGGCCGCCATTGCTACTGATGATCGGAGCTGCACTCCACTCCACAAGGAAGAGAACAGGAAGTGAAACAGACGAGAAATTCGAAAATCCCGGGAATCTGATCAGGGCGGGGACTGTTTCGTCACGGCCACAGAGCGGGTGGGGGGAAGACCAGAGAGGATGACTTTGGAATGCTGGGACACTTCCGGAGGCCAATCATTGCGCGATAAGCATACACACGAGTGGAAAGGCGCAACAGCTGTTCCGCGTTAACTGCTACCACCCTTGTCGAGGTGGTTTTTGTATTGCACTACAACAAGGCAGTTAACGCACAACAGCCCTATTGCACGTGTGTACGCTGTTGTTGGTATCACGCGGTAATGATTGTTAATGCGCGATAAAGTGATCGTGTGTACAAGGCCTTAGATTCCCTTTCTACTGATATGGTCTAGGTGTGAGATGATCCGCTGTCTATGGGTATGATCTTGCATCATTCAAATCAATGGGAGTTTTTCTCTTGACTTGAATGGAAGCAGCATCAACGTCTATATAGGTATTACTAGTACATGCAGCACTATGGAGGTAAAATGCCTCCCCCTTGCTTACATGTCCTTGATAGTATAAGTGAAAAGTAAGTGAGTACTTTGCTGGTGAGTGGGGGAGGAAAATTGAAACCTGCAAGGAAAGAATTAAATGTGAATACACTCATGCATGTAGAACAGTTGGCCTATTAGATTGGATCGGACAATTTTGAGATACTGATACGTGATGATGATATTGTTTATAATACATTTATCTGGAAAGCTAAAGTACACAAACATTTTAGTTTGAAAACAAGAACTTTTCTCTTATTCAGCAGCTTATAATCTGGTCATATGGGTCTTGGAGATAAACCACCTTATACCTTAGTTATAACTGTTTCATTTAGTATCATTTTACATTTTGCTAGCTTAAGATTCATGAAGTGTTTGGTGAGGCAGAGCTGAGTGCCTCTAGGAATCCTCAATTTGTATATGTAAAACTCTGTATTTTGAGTCCCTCATTGGTTTTAGCTCATTCCAACTCCTATCTATGTTCTAGTCAGGTGGAGGTTGTACCAGAACTGTTACTTAGTTGCTCTCCATCTTTGTGGTTACCAGACATCAGATGTTAGGCACAGAGCCAGCTCCATCACCGTGGCAGAACAGGAAATCATCTGTGTGGAGTGCAAAATATTCAGGGCAGCAAAGCGTTCAGTAACCGCCTGTGTGGGTCCTTATAGTATGGGAAGGGTGAATATTGGCTGATTCGCCTGAACTGGCCTACTGACAATCTTGGGCAATGCTTTTTTTGTTTTAAAAAAAAAAGGTGCCGGTACTCGGTCAGGGACCTGGGGCTGCCGGGGCCACATCGCTGTGAAAAAAAGATGCCAGTACTCAGTACCCCTGAGTACCATCACAATAAAAGCCCTGGTCTTGGGTATACACTGTAGAAAATTTCCCTTTAGGATTTAACCTAGATAAAACACTTTACATTTAAACATTGTTTTAGGATCAGCTTATCACACTCCCAGGGTGCATGGGACACTCTCCATGCACTGATCTATAAACCTCTTACCCTCTACTACTTCCAATGCTTCCTCAAAGCTCACCTTTGAACACCTTTTAAAAATAAACAAATTAGTGGCTAGCTGGGATCACCGTCGTTCAATTTATCTATTTAAAATAATAGAAGGAAGAGCATAACGAGCGGATACTGCAAGGATCAGTTCTGAGTCCAATTCTGTTCAATATTTTCATCAATGATTTGTATGATGGCATAGAGAATACACTCATAAAGTTTGCCGATGATACCAAGCTGGGAGGGGTTGCAAGTGCTTTGGAGAATAGTATCACAATTCAAAACAGTTTGGACAAACTGGTGAAATGGTCTGAGGTAAACAGAATGAAATTCAATAAAGACAAGTGCAAAGTACTCCACTTAGGAAAGAACAATCCATTGCACTCGTATAGAATGGGCAATGTCTGCCTAGGAAAGCGTACTGCAGAAAGGGATCTGGGTGTCATAGTGGACCACAAGCAAATACAAGTTAACAGTGTAACGCTGTCATAAAAAAAGCAAACACCATTCTGGGATGTATTAATAGAAGTATTGTAAGTAAGACACGAGAAATAATTCTTCCACTTTACTCCACCCTAATTAGGTCTCAACTGGAGTATTGTGTCCAGTTCTGGGCGCCTCATTTTAGGAAAGGTGTGGAGAAATTGGAGACAGTCCAGAGAAGAATAACAAGAATGATTAAAAATCTGGAACACTTGATTTATGAATGAGGGAAGACTGAAAGAGCTGGGTTTGTTCAGTGTGGAAAAGAGGAGACTGAGAGGGGACATGATGACAGTTTTCAAGTACCTAAAAGGTTGTCATGAGGAGGAGGGAGAAAAATTGTTCTCTTTAATCACTGATGATAGGACAGGAAGCAATGGGATACGGCAAAGGAGGTTTAGATTGGACATTTGGAAAAAATTCCTAACTGTCAGGGTTATTAACCCCTGGAATAAGTTGCCTAGGCAGGTTGTGGAAACTCCATCATTGGAAGTTTTTAAGAGCAGGTTAGACAAACACCTGTCAGGGATGGTTTAAGACGGTACTTGGTTCTGCCATGAGTGCAGGGGACTGGACTCAATGACCTCTCATGGTCCCTTCCAGTTTCTATGATGCTATGAATACAAAAAACAACTTGCAGAGGTATACAGGTTTATAAAATTCAACTCTGTCTGTCACCTCTGTTTTCATACATCATTTATCTTCTTAGGCCTAGAATTTGCAAAGAGCTACACACATGCTTAACTTTATGTACAGGAGCAGTCCTACTGAAGTCAATGGCTATGTCTACACTTGCTAAAATTAGTTAGTTCGAACTAACTAATTCGAACTAATTTTAGTTAGTTCGAATTAGCTTAATTCAAACTAGCATGGCCACACTGGAACGTTAGTTCGAACTAAGCAAGCACTTGCTTAGTTCGAATTAGCGATCCCCATTCATTTCAATGGCCGGTTAATTCGAACTAAGAAATTAGTTTGAATTAACATGGCCACTAGTTAGTTCAAATTAACCCCTTAGTTTGAATACCCTATTTGAACTTATTAGTTCGAATTAAGGAAACCCTTAATTTGAACTAACTTGCCAGTGTAGACATAGCCAATGAGATCACACACACAAAGTTAAGTCTCTGTGTAACTAGCATTAGGATCTGGACCTCAGATTATAAACCATTTGGGGCAGGAAAAAATAAAATATATTCAAGAACTAACACAATATGTTCCTGATCCTGATGGGGGTCTTCCATGCTATCATAACATATTTTTAATATAAGAAATAATGGTTTCCTTCCATCACTTTTACCTTATTTTCATCACCTTCTCTTTCATAGCCTGCTGACCAGTTCGGGATAGAAGCTTTTTTTTCTTTGCTGGACCACAGCTATTCAATGGAGTGAGTAGTGGGAAGTATTGAAAGAAAGATACTGTTAGCACTGTTTCCACATACCTCAAAGGCTAATCTTTATGCAGCTGAGACTGCAAGGGATATCCCTTAAAATAAAGGCCAGTTTATTACCCATCTTCTCCAACTCCGGGGGAACTAAATATTCTGAAGTAGAGAGAAATTGCTGCACAATGCTTCTTTATAGCTCAGTGTGCCTTCTTTGCTGGCTCCAGCTGCCCCTACACTCTGTTTTTCCTAGTCTTTTCTCCAATATTTTTTCCAGTTGACTTAGTTATTACAGTACATGGACCAGACTGAGGAAAATACACTGAAGGCTGGAGCTGGCAAAGCAGTAAGTGCGAAGTGAGGGAAGTACTCTTGCCATGCAATGACATCATTTGGGAGTTAATTGGTCACATTCCTGCTGATGGGAGGCGCTGGCTGGAGTCCTTAGACTTACTTCCGTGATACAGAACAGAGACAGTGCCTGTCTCTTGCCAGCCTGCTTCCTTGCCAGCATTCTGGCAAAGCCGTAGACACTTACACAAACAGTACAGTACTTTATTTAGCCTGTAGTGAGAAAAAGTCGTGTCACAGCTCCGATTTAGGTGTTAAGCACTAACAAGCAGATTAAATAAAATATTACAAATGAATACATGTTTGATGGGGTTTTTTCCATTTCAGATTAACTCTCACTGAATTGTACCTTTTATCTTTGGGGAAGTGGGTTCAAATCCCAACTAAACCATAAAGGATATTCCATTTAATGGTTTAATGTAGTGGACTGAAAATCTGTGCCATCTGTGGAACCACTATATATCATGGCATTATTAGCAATCTCTGCTTACGAGAGAGCAAAAACTTCATTCCAACCCTAGGAATACTCTTTTGCCATCCACTCTCACCCCCTTGCACCAGAAAGAGCTTGGGAAAATTGACAGGACGCAAAGTGACTAAAAAATTAGCACATTCATCAGGCAGACCAATGAGGGTGTGTGAGTGGGACTCGGGGGGGGATGGAAAGAAATCCCTATTCATCTCCTGTCCAGCAACACCGTAAGGTTTCCAAAACGTGTTATTATGTTACTAACTCCAATGCACCAGCCTTCTTCCTTCATCTATTTCTCTGTGTCACAGGGTGGCCTGTGAAAACATAGCTTCTGTTCAAGAATCAGTGTGTAGTCAAGGAACAAAAAAAAAGTTGTGTCCTACCAGGCTGATAATTATGAACTTTTTTCATACTGTAACCCCATGTTACAAGAGAAGTTAGCTTCAAAACCCCACTGCCCATCTAGCCGTCACACTCCCCTTGAAACCAGGTTGCAACCTCCAACTTGACAGGCCATGTACATAATGTGTAATGGTCCCTCCTGATCAGGACCGGAGGGAGTCCATTCTGCATCACTATGGCATGTGACAATAGCCCTGACTCTCACCCCTTGGGCAGGGTAGAACAATAAAGTCTGTAGCTCTCGGTCTCCTGGCTGGAGCGGCAAGTAACAACAGTCTGGGACAGGCCTTCTGGCCTAGGATTAGTATGAGCCAGCTCCAGCTGTGGGGTGGTGGCACTGAAACCCAAGCCCATCCTATTCCCCTAGGTCCCAGCTCAGAGTCCTAGCTGTGGCAGGGGCTCCTACCACTGGCTCAGCAGAACCCATAAAATCACTGCCTTGTGTCTCAGCAGCACAAGAAGACTGTTTCCTCTGGGCTACTTCCCGCCCAACTCTGCTGACATTGTTCCATCAGCACCGGGCTCTGTCTCATCACCCTGCAGTCAGGCAGACCTTCCCTCCAGTAACTCCTTGGGGCTTCTGCCTCCTGGGTCAGTAGGGCGCTGGTCTGCTTGGCCACCAGGATGCTGCAGAGGGCTTGGCTCTCTAGAAGAGATATCCAGCACCAACTGAGCTAAAGCAGTGGTTTCCAAACTTAGGGTTGGGATCCAATACTGGGTCTCAGACCGTTTGGCACTGGGTCGTGGCCGCCCAAAGCCTGGCATGCATTGCTGAAAGCTGGAATTGCCGAGTCACGGGCACAAATGATTATTTTCCACTGGGTCCCAAGAAACAAAGTTTGAAAACCACTGATCTAAAGGGTCTTCCTTTTATACTTCCTGTCCCACCCCTACATTTCCTGTGAATGGGGCAAGGTGGGTTTAGCTACACCCACTGGGGGGGAGGGCAATGCTGCCTCATTCCAACATGCCATTAGTAATGCTGAATGTTTGATTTAGCCTCTCTACTTGTAAGGAGACAATACAATGAAGTCTATATGCCCATGTTTGAAATATTCCAATGTTAACTAGCCTATCCTGATGAGCTAAATATTTTTAGAAGAGTGAAAGATATACAATTTTTTTAAAAAAAAAGTGGCATAAATTAGGCTTCAGATTTGTAGCATAAATTGGAGTTAAAGATCGCAGTGACATATCCCACCTGAATGATACATTTTTCATTAGAAATTATCCAGTTTTCTACTGTACATCACTATTCCTTTTATTTTTGCTCTTTTTTCTACCTTGTTAAAATTAATAAATGTCATTTAACCCCCCCATTAACCACTCAGTTATTAACAATGTAATTTATTATATTAAAAAAACCACTGTGGGCTAGACCCTGGAAATTGATCTGTGTGGGCAGAGGCCTGCATTCATGTAGCTCCATTACAGGATCTAGATTCTAGCCCTTGGGTTATTCACTCTTTGGGGCCAGAAACTGTTCTTTTTTTTATATGCCTGTAAGCATAATAGGATTCCAATCCTTTATGGGGGGGTCTAGATGCTGCTACAGTACAAATAATAATAAAAGTAATTTGTATAAAACACTGCACTATACACGGTAAGCTCCCTCTTGTGACTTCATTTTTGGCTGCATGGCAATTTTTTTCTTCCAAATTTGTATCCTATATCTCTAATCCTCTCTTTGTGGATTTACCATATGTGTAGAGCTAGAGATACATCCTCTGATAGCTGTTAATCCTCTGAGTGTTTTTACAATATATAGCATATGTCCAGTGAAAGTTGTCTCGTAATGCTTTAATGATAGTTACTGATCACAGAAAAATACTGCTGGAACCTGAAAATTGTACCATCATGCAGTCCAGGACTGGTGTTTCTATTTAGTGAAATAATCAGGGAATGATTTTTATTTTCGGCAACTGAAGGAGTCAAAGGACAATGCAAAGGTTTTCAGCCCTTAAAGCTGACAACTTGACAAACTTGTAAGTTGTAGGATAGAGCAGTGGTTCTCAACCTCACAACATACTTGGCAACATATTGCAACCCTGTAAGACACACAAGCCTCCCTCCTCTCCCCCCGGGCCAAATCCAGCCATGTCCCCGACTCTTTGTGACACAGCACTGTACAGGGACACAATAATGTGGCCCAACACAGTGGTTGAGAACCACTGGGATAGAAGGAAGGAGGATCTAGAGGTACGTCAGGTAGCTGAGGCCATGTACACACTACAGACTTGTCCCGCAATAACTTTTATTGCTGGACAAGGAAAGCGCTATAAATATAGCGCTTTCTCGTGTACACAGTGCTGCTTCTTTCGCAAAGGAGCATTCTGTGAATGCTCCTTTGTGAAAGAAGAGCAGTGCATGGTGGGCACCTGTCCCACCATGCACTGCCCACAGCCAGCCCCGTAGCCCAGCTGCAGGGTTTCCGGTGGCAGCGGAAGCTCAGTCCAGGGGAGCTGCCAAACCGGGCAGCTCCCATAATACTCAATTTCACTGCTCTGCTAGAGCAGTGAAATTGACATATTTGACAGCTCCAATGTCCAAGAGTGGCCCGGTTTGGCACTCTGGGACATTTCCGGAGGCTGTCAACAGCGCAAAAAGCGTCCACACAGGCTGTACCACGGAACAACTGTTCCGTGGTAAGCCTTACCACCCTTGTTTAGGTGGTTTACATGTTGCGCGGCAAGAGGGCTGTTGCCACGCAACAAGAAGCTTTAGTGTGTGGACGCTTTGATTGTTATCGCGCGGTAAGGAGCCTTACCGTGCGATAACTTTGTAGTGTGTACAAGGCCTGAGTGTCTGTACTTCTAGATTTAATTTGTGATTGCCTCTGAACTTATTTATGACCTTGTCACACATAAAGTCACAGTCTATGTGAGGGCTGGTCAACAATTTTTTGTTGAAACTTCTTTTTAAAAAAATAGAAAATTGAAGTTTTGACAAAATTAAAATTTTCACAGAAAATATCTGCTCACCTGTGCATGTTCTTAACATGTTCAGTTGTCTTGTATGTATAACCAAAATTCTGAATTTCTTGGGTTTTTAATGCTTAGTTTTGGGATAATTATAACATTTCTGTAATGTTTTTATCCTTAAGATACTGATATATACTTTCAATGGAAACTCCAACTTAATGTATTTTTAATCTAGAATTTCACTGGTTTTTAAAATGATCAGAGTTTTATACAAGGTCTCTAAACCAGAAGCTTAAAGAGAAATGTACCCTGTGATTTTTTTTTAATGATTTGAAGATAGCATTAACCTTAAACAGCTTTTCTTAGGTAAACTTTTAATGAGATAGTCACCACTATACCAGAGTAATGCAAATCAGTAAGGCTATGTCTACACTGGCAAGTTAGTTCGAATTAAGGAAGCTTAATTCGAACTAACTAAAGCCCTGGCTACACTAGGCTTTGAATTAAGGGCTTCCTTAATTCGAACTAATAAATTCGAATAGGCTAATCGAAGTAAGGGTTAATTCGAACTAGTTAATTCGAATTAACCAATGTGGCCATGTTAGTTCGAACTAATTGCTTAGTTCGAACTAACCGGCCCATTGAATTCAATGCAAATCGCTAATTCGAACTAAGCAAGTGCCATTCATGGCACTTGCTTAGTTCGAACTAAATTTTGCTAGTTCGAATTAAGTTAATTCAAACTAACTAAAATTAGTTCGAATTAGTTAGTTCCAATTAACTAATTCAAACGAATTTTAGTAAGTGTAGACAGAGCCAAAGAGCATAATGGCCCTTTAAACTGGACTTACATCTGCTTTGCCTTGCTAGGGCTGCGCAAAGCATATTGGTGAATCTGGCCTTACTTTGTCATTTTGACTCACTGATTTAAAGCTGTCTGTATGCAGGTTTTGTAACAATTGAACTATATTGGTTTAAAAATTGAAACAGGTAAAGTACTGCTAGCTAAGTGTGAATGCAGCTATCCTGTTATATTGTATTATTGTTAATAGATAGTGTGTGTGGGTATTGTATTATTGTGATACTGTATTCTATGTTACACTGTTCTATATTGTTATACTGTTATTTCCGTACATTTACTGAGATAAACTTCATTGTCACATGGGAGCCCTTTAGACTCTGATGCCCAAGCCAGCATATGACCACTGAACTTAGAGTTGTGAAAGATGGAGCTCCATAACACTATAAAACCAATACGTTATGGCTAATAGCACTGTAACAAATGAATCCATGTGGACAGCTTGGGATGTGTATTGAAGTGTATGTGATCATTTACTGTGTCCCCAGTGCTGGAAATATGCACTTGATTAAGGGCAAATTCAGTCCAAAATCAAGATTTTGTATTTTAAAAAAAACTGTAATGAGAAAAGTTTTTGTAAAAACAAATTAGCTGTCCAGTGCTCTATTTGCAAGCCCATGCTGAGAACCTGAAACTAAAACAGATTAAATCAGTTTCACTTTGGTTAGAGTCTATTGTCATTGTCCAAGCATGGGCCAAAGCAAAAAATAAACCCAGTGAACAGAGTAAATAGGGAATCACTACCTTGATTTTGAAAATTATTTGTTTTAATAATCTGAGGTGTTAATTTGTAACACAGGTACAGTAATTTTTTTTTCTAAAATCAGCTTAGAAGTTCTATTTTCATTTGCACTGGTATAACATGGTGGATTTGCACCTGTGTAACTGAAAACAGAGTTTTGCCCATGACTGTTAACTGACAGAACCTTTGTATGAGGACCCAAACTTTGTAACAGAATAAATGGGGTCAGTGAGGAAGATGGCTGAACTGTGTGAAATGAATAAGTGAGTTGAAAGTTCCATGAACACCCTTGCACTGTCCCAAAGATCTCCTGAATCCCTGCCTTGTGTGGTGACAGTACTCAGAGCATAGGTGTTTAGCTGTGGAAATAGAGCCCATAACCGGGACCTGGTACCAACCCCCTAACATACCACATAGAAATTCACAGCTGGATGATTCATTACAAACATGTCAGGAACGTTTTACCAAACAATCATCCTGATACTCAATAGTATGTTACCAGGCCCCAGGAACTTATGATCATACAACTGTGGCTATTAGCGATGGAGAAGAGTTGAGTTCCTCCATTCCAGACCTCTAATTATGTACAGGATTAGTGTCTTCTTACACAGTCTCTACCACATATTCCTAAATGTTCTGTCAAGCCTTAGCTCACCTAATTCTGGTGATGGCGCATCTGCAGATCATCCTATCACAGTTTCGTCATTCCCCTTTTATCCATCTCTGATGAGGTTTATAGGAATGTAGGTCTGGAAGGCACTTTGGGAGGGCATCTAGTCTAGTGATTCTCAACCTTTCCAGATTAGTGGACCCCTTTCAGCACTCTGATTTGTCTTGTGTATCCCCAAGTTTCACCTCACTTAGGAACTACCTGCTTACAAAAATCAGACATAAAAATACAAGTGTCACAGTGCACAATTACTAAAAAATGGCTTACTTTCTTATTTTTAACCATATAATTATAAAATAAATAAATTGGAATAGAAATATTGCACTTACATTCCAGAGTATAGTATACCGAGTAGTATTAAACAAGTCATTGTCTGTATGAAATTTTTGTCTGCACTGACTTTGTTAGTACTTTTTATGTAGCCTATTGTAAAATGAGGTAAATATCTAGGTGAGTTGATATAGCCCCTGGAAGACTCTGCATATCCCTGGCTGAAAACCACTGATCTAGTCCATTTCCCCTGTACTGAGGCAGGACCAAGTATACCTAGAGCATCCCTGATATGTGTTGTTTAATACGTTCTTTAGAATCTCCAATGTTGGGGGTTCTACAGCCTCCCCTGATAACCTGTTCTGCTACATAGCTATCCTTACAGTTAGAAAGTTTTTCCAAAAAGGAGCAAGCCAGGCTTCAGAGCAAGCCAGGCATGAAGGCTGCTCCTGAGGAGAGGGATCCACCCACTAGGGACTGGAGTTAGTTGTTAGTAATTTGTTAGTAGGAGAGGGGACCATGTAAAAAGAGACTTGAGTGAAACACTTCAGGGAGAGGTACACAGTGAATTCCATCCAGACTACTCTTCCTCCTCCCTGCCTGCCATTCAGACAAAGTGAACCTGCTCTCACTCAAAGGTATCAGAACTCAGTAATGCTGGCTGCAATTGCTTTTTGCTGGTTTTCCAATGACGGGGTCTTCTCATCCTCTTTAAAAGCTACAT
Organism: Pelusios castaneus; assembly: GCA_007922175.1. NCBI lineage: Eukaryota > Metazoa > Chordata > Testudines > Pelomedusidae > Pelusios > Pelusios castaneus. The sequence continues at coordinate 731,683 of ML686061.1, forward strand.
TGAATCACAATCACTAGGAACTAGATGAGGACAAGAAATGCTTCTTACTGCTTTTTCACTGCAATACAGTGGGGTGAAAACCCTGTGTCCACATGGCCGTGCTACGGAGGGTGTGAGGGACAAGAGGAAAAAACACATATTATATCTAGACAGCAAGAAAGGGTTTGATATGGATGATATGCAACACTTTGACAAAGGCCTGTGGAATCACTTAGTCAGACATATTCAAATCAAGGACCAGTGCACTAACTCTGTGCTATATAATACCATGGCCGCTTATTTTAGACCATTATTCTTAAATGACATTTCCACCCTGCCAACGTCTCTGCTCTTTCATGTTTACTATGCTATCACTGGGCAGATCCCTAGAAAATGGGGTGGAGAAGGAGCTTTTTATTGTTTCTGAGAGTCCTTCCTATTGTTAAAATTAGAAAACAAGTAAGTGACTCTTGGGATAGCTATGAAATATTACAATAATTCATGTCATTTCTCTAGCACCTTCCAGCCCAGGTTCTCTAAGCACTTCATAAACAGCATAAATTGCCTATAATTACAGAAAATGAACATTTCTTAAATAAAAAAGCTTCATATTTTATACTTGTGAAGCAGTTGCCATTTTCCTGGTGTGAAATGTTATGGCTGTGATTAATAGCCAGAATATTATACAACACTCAAAGCATTTTACACACTATGGGCCATAATCTCCTCTAAATGGGAAATGCTCCCTGCTAATCCCCACCACCTCTTTCCCCTCATCCTCTTATGGGGGAAAGAAAGTTCCAGGCAAGAGTTCCAGGTTGGCTCATCACAGAACTGGCCAAAGATTTGGTCCTCCAGAGCAGCAGATGTCTCAAATCAATATAGCTCAGGACACCTAAGGACTAAGGAGATCCAGTGCTTGCTTGCCACTGTCTGCCTCTGCTGCATTGCTGAAGTAGCCATTCAAACGGGACCCAGCAGAAGTTATTGCTGCTTTGAACTTCGTTTACACCTGACTGGAGAGCAGTAGGAAGCAGCTACTCTCCGGCTCTGATTCACTGTTTCCAACTTCAGGAGTGTGGAGGTGGAGCAAGGAATTACACACCATGTGCTGGTGCTGAAGATCCCTTGACCTTGTTGCAGATCAGCAAATAGTTAACTGTATAAAGACCTGATCTCTATTTAACTGCACTTGATTTTTAAGGTGTAGGAATCCTTATACTTTGGGAAAGCAAAATCCATCTGTTGCATACCTAAACTGAGCTCAGTTTTATTAGCTCAAGGCCCTTGATGGCTCTTCCATATTTCTTATGGCAAAGGGCTGTCACATACTTTCCCAGACATGACGAACTCTCTAGAGCTCTAACACTTTTGTTTTCACACTGATCTTCTGCCTATTTCTAAGGAACTCCCATCCTTTTACAGCACAGAAATGGGCAAAAGTGTGTCACGTGGTGTCTGGGAATTGCACTCAGGCAGCCAAACCCTTTCCAGGGGCTTGGCACCTCAGGATGGAATGAGCGCATGCAGGTAGAATGTTATTTTGCTGCTCCCAGCAAGCCTCTGTAGCTATATCTATTGATTCCAAAACTCAGACAAAAGCAGCTGGTTAAAGTGGAATTTGAAAACCAGTCAAAAGATAACCAGGTTGCAGCTTAACGCACGCTTCAAGGGGAAAGGAGAGTACAACGTGTTCTTACTTTGGACATTACCTAAAAAAGCCTTAATGGAGCCTTTACTGCTTGCACTAGTGGAGCTGTTAATTAATTAAAAAACTATATGTGAATGGCATTCATCGGAGCAGTGCACCACAGCTTCCAGATGCTAGTTATCGGCTCCATTATGGGCTTGAAACAGTAAATCATGATGTGCTCCAAGATGAACTGGCGCATGGTTGCTGTAAGGAAGGAGGGAGCTATTTTTGTTTGTGTAATTATGCGCCAGTTTTCATCTAGTGAGATTAATTAGTATATGTAGACGTGCACGTCAGAGTTACCAAATATTAAAGTATAGTCCATCAATAGAATGAAGATCAGCTTAAACAGGACTTTTAAAACTTTGGGGTATTGATTGGCACTAGAAGATACCATCGGATTTTAATTTCTTCAAAATATATCGGCTTTTTGAGCATGCTGTGAAGCTAATTCATGTGCTGCATGAACCAACAAAGGAGAATAGTAGAGTTCATCTCCAAAGATCAGGTGTCAGGTAAGCAAATATTTCCCCAGGCCAAAATCAATCATTTAAGGAAGTGATTCAGAAAACCGAAAATCAATGAAAGAACATTGCACAGCCTTCTAGCGGGATCCCCAGCACAGAGAAGTTTTGAAGACTGGATGGCTGCCCATTATCTACCAACAAAAGTCCAAAGAAGCATTTTCTCTTTTTTTTAATTAACAGGCTAAAAAGCTGCTCACAAAATAGCAACTATGGGTCTTATTGTTGCTCCATAATTGGATTTAGAGATGGGGGAGACCTATCAAGTCCTCTAATCCATGCCTCATCAATACAGGATTGTCCCTTGCACTATTATCTTGATGGCTTTGTGTGGTCTAGATCTAAAAATCTGAAACTATGGGGCATCCACTACTTCCACAGTTTAATATATTTCTCCATTTGGCTAATGGATGTCACGTACTTGTTCAGAAAGATTTTAGGATAAGTCATGCAATGAATAAGATGCAAAAGAATTTAATATATTGCAGAAGGTGTGTGTGTGGGCAAAGGGGTACAGAGAAGGCCAGAACTCTGGGTATGTCTGCACTAGAAGTTTAATTCAGGCTCTTACTTGCATGGTGCCCCCACTCCTTCTTGTCCACAAACAAACTCCACCGACTTGAGGGTAGTTGTACTTACAACATAGACTACCTAGTGTGGTCCAACGCATGGATTAAAGTGGGGTATTGCTTTCACTCAGACCAGCCACCTGCCCCCATTACCCTATATAACGTGGTATAGACTAACCTACCTGAGTGCTGATAATCCTCCACTGCCTTCCCACAGTTCCCTTCGTATGCCCAGAAATACAAATTGTCCCACAACTCATTGGACAGCATCATAAAGTAGCTCGTCTTACTGTAGTTTAAAGAACCTTGGGATACGACTCTAGAGGTCCCGGCAACACACATGGGTAAACACAGCACCAGAGAAGAAAATAACTTAGGTAAGTCACACCCAGCATAGGCTAACTGGTGGCTCTGACCTCAGTGCTGATCACCCAGGGTAACTCTCTAGTGAAAAGGTATGTAACGAGATGTGGCCTTCCCCAGAAGCTGGCACAGGGGGGCCAGTGCACAGCATCTGATGGGCGGAACTAGGTATGTCCTGACCTGCCTGCCGGAAGTGGAGGGGAGCTGTAAAAGTCAGGCCCAGCAGCTCAATCAGGGGAGAGCTGCCATTGGAGGAGGAGAAGGTATCTCACCCATTGGAGGAGTGAGAAGCCTGTTGCCCCACCAGAGTTGCCCAACAACACAGATGTGGAAGAGCTGCTACGGCTGTCCATGCAGTGTAGCCCTGAGAGATGCAGGACAACTCCAAGTTGCAGGTACATCATGAAGGTGGTGCAGGAAATAGCCTAGGGAGAGCCAGCTACAGTCCAGCTGGGCTCTCACTTCAACAGTGCTCAGCGTATTTCAGCCGGAGTCTGCTGACCCAGTGGTGGAATATGCCACTTCTGTTAGTGCTCTGGGGGGGGCAAGTCCTTCTTCCCCACCTGCCACCCCATGCCTGGTGCAGCAGAATCACCCCTGCCTGACCCCCCAACTGCATTGGTGCCCACCCCTCGCTGCCAGCTCTGTCTGCTGCCCTACCCTGCCAAAGGGCCCAGGCTCATAGCCTACTGTGGGACTGCCTGACTGCAGGCCTGAGCCCTCACTGAGTTCGTCCCACTCTGCCAGAAGAGATGGGAGCAAAGACTGCCACTAAATGTATCCCCACCCCCAGCTTCTGTCTCTGGACCCTTCCCTTACTGCGTGGATGAGGAGGCATGGCCTCCCATAGAGCTCAACGCCAAGCAAAAACCACGCCTTGTTTCACGTACCTTTATTATTCTAGAATGTTTGACTGTATGTCCAATAATCATTCACTTGCTTTCAAAGAGGCATCATTGGTAGAAATCAGCAGTTTATTTAGTTCTGGGGAAGCACTAGAAGACTGGTGTGAAAGGCTGGGAACTGTATTTCATTGATTTTTTGTACAATAAAAGCTCTGATCACAAATATTACTCTAGTATAAACTGTACTCTAGTAGTTTGCAGTTGCAGATGATATCCACCTGGGAGGGTTTGCAAGTGCTTTAGAGAATAAAATTAAAATTCAAAATGATCTGGACAAACTGGAGAAACAATCTTAAGTAAATAGGATGAAATCCAGTAAGGACAAATGCAAAATACTCAGAAAGGAACAGTCAGTTGCACACATACAGAACAGGAAATGACTGTCTAGAAAAGAGTACCACAGAAAGGGATCTCTGGGTCATAGTGGATCACAAGCTAAATATGAGTCAACAGTGTAATACTATTGCAAAAAACCCCAAACATCATTCTGGGATGCATTAGCAGGAGTGTTGTAAGCAAGCCACAAGAAGCAGTTCTTCTGCTCTACTCTGCACTGATTGGGCCTCAGCTGGAGTATTGTGTCCAATTCTGGGTGCCACATTTCAGGAAAAATAGAGAAAAGTTCAAGGAAGAGCAACAAAAATGATTAAAGGTCTAGAAAACATGACATATGAGGAAAGATTGAGAAAATTTGGTATGTTTAGTCTGGAGAAGAGAAGACGGAAGTGGGACATGATAATAGTTTTCTAGTACATAAAAGAATGTTACAAAGAAGAGGGAGAAAAATTGTTCTTGTTAACCTCTTAGGATAGGAGCAATGAGCTTAAATTACAGCAAGGGGAGTTTAGATTGGACATTAGGAAAAACTTCTTATCAGGGTAATTAAACACTGGAATAAGTTGCCTAGGGTGCGTCTACACTTACAAATTAAGTCAATTTAAGCTTGCTTAAGTCAATTTAATTTAATCTGCGTCTACACTACATTTTCCTTAAGTCGACTGAAGTCGACTGAAGCTTAAGTCGACTTAAGGAAAATTAAAGTCGACTTTATAAAACCTCATTTAAAGTCGACTTTACTGGCTAAATTGACTTTATTAAGTTGACTTAGCCAGTGTAGACGCAGATTAGCCCTAAATCGACTTTAAGTTGACTTAAAGGGCTGCAGGGGTCCCCCACTGCCCTCTCTGCCAGGATGGCTGGCACAGGCAGAGCCTGGCGTGCCCACCCACAGGGCAGGACAGAGCCCTGTCCACCCTGCTCCTATGCCCTGCCAGTGTCCCTGTCCTGCTCAGCCCCCATTGTACCCAGGTACAATGTACCAAGGTACAATGGGGTAAATGCTGAGCCCCCTGGCACTTGGCAAGGGGTCCCCCCCTGCCACCGGGGACCAGTCCCAGGTCCACCTAGCCCCTAGAAGTCGACATAGGGGTCCAGTCTGGATGCTCTAAGTCGATTTGGCGTGGTCCCCTTTAAGTCGGCTTAATTTTTGAGTGTAGACATGTTAAGTCGACTTCAATTAACAAGTGTAGACATAGCCCTAGGGAGGCTGTGGAATCTCCATCACTGGAGATTTTAAAGAGCAGGTTGGAGAAACTACTGATTTCTGATATTGATGAAGTGTTCTCCAGTGCTTGTTCTGAAGTAATACAGCTGACTTTTTGCGCTGTACATGCAAATTGCACACTTTTGGGGCCTAAGATATGATAAGAAAAGCTTTCTCATATTCATCATATATCCAGCAATGAGAGATGATCTGTACAACCTGGGAAGATACCCAGGTATTTGACTCCCAGGTTCTTGCTATAACCATTAGACAATACTTCTTGGATGACTTTTGGAATCTGAGGAAATGAAATAATCAAGAAAATTTCTCTCTCTGCTTGGAATTTATTACTGCTGTTATGCAGTGCTGCAAAATAACTCTCTTCCTAAAACAAGATCTCCTACAAAGCCTACACTTTGTGGTGGGGTGATAATGAAACTGAGATTGTAAAGGCACAACTTAATTTCTCTGCTGCACAGATGTTTTGAGTACAAAAAATATTAAAATGAAGAGTGTGAGCTTTATCACTGTGTGTGGTAGGAGGCTGATGGATGGAAGAGAAGATGGGTGAATAGTTCAGGGGACTGGCAATAGGCTACAATGCCCTTCACCTTTAAGTCCAGAACAGAGTGAAAGCAAAAGATGGTTACTAATTTTCTATAACTGTTTTTCTCTGAGATGTGTTGCTCATGTCCAATCTAAACTAGGTATGTGCGTGCTGCATGCACAATGTGCCAGAAACTTTTCCTCCAGAGTACCTGTAGGGTCGGCTGCGAAGCTCCCTGGAGTTGCACCTCCATAGCGCTCTATATAGGGCCCTGCCGACCCTTCCCTCCTCAGTTCCTTCTTGACAGATGATTCTGACAGTGCTGTAGGCAGGAGGGTTTTGGAATGGAGATGAGCAACACATCTCAAGTGCTTACTCATGTCAATTCCAAACTAGGTGATTCCCAAGCCATACCGTAGGAGAAGTGGTTGGAACTGAAACTCCCACAGACTGAAGGATTGCTCTCCCAAATGTGGCATATTCCTAGCCTGCTGAGTAATCACATAATGCATTGTGAGGATGTGACTTGATGACCACATTGCTGCGCAGCAAATGTCCTGGACTGGCACCTGCACCAGAAAAGCTGCAGAGGATGCCTGTGCTCTTATAGAGTGGGCTATTAACAAAAGTGTTGGCACCTGTGCCAGGTCATAGCATGTCTCGGGACATGATGTGATCCAAGATGACAGGCATTGTTATTAAATCGGTTCCTCTTTCATCTTATCAGCCACCACCACAAACAGCTGAGACATTTTCCTGAAAGGTCTTGTCCTTTCAATGCAGAAGGCTAAGGCCCTTCTTAGCTAAGGCTAAGGCCCTTCTGACATCAAGAGTATTTAGCCTACATTTCCTACTATTGGAATGTGGTTTCCGAAAAAAAGACGGGAAGGAAAATTTCCTGATTAGAGTGTAAGGACAAGATTACCTTTGGCAAGAAAGCCCGATGGGGGCAAACCTGGACCTTGTCCTTAAAGCACACTGTTTATGGAGCTCTGAAGTTAACACCCTGAGTTCGGATATTCTTCTGGCTGAAGTTATAGCTACCAGAAAGGTGTTCTTTTGTGATAAGTATAGGAGTGAACATGATGCCAGAGGCTCAAACAGAGGCCCTGTCAACCATAAGAAGATGAAGTTTAGGTCCCATTGGGCTATTGGCAGATGTGTGGGGAGGAACGGTTTATCTAAACCCTTCAAGAAACATTTGACCATGGGGTTCCAAAAGACCGAGCCACCTGCCTCCCCCACAGATGGAAAGACAAACTAGCCGCCAGATGGAATTCCACCAAAGATCCCAACAAGCCCTGCTGCTTCAGGTGAAGTAAATAGTCTAAAATCATTGAGATCAGTGCTACTAAAAGCGAGATAATCTTTGTTGCTGCCCACATGGAGAATTGTTTCCACTTTGCCAGGCAGGTAGCCGTAGGAGAGGGCTTCAACTCTCTGGGGTTCAACCACAAAGGCTCAAAGCCATAGGTACAGCACCTTGAAGTTGGGGTGCCACAGCCTGCCTTGGTCCTTGGTGAGCAGATCCGGGAGAAGTGTTGTAAACCAGTGCTGCCGGGGCAAGCTATCAGACTCACCACAGAACTTGTCTTGCTGGATCTTCAGCAGAATCCTGTGGGTGAGCAGAGTCGGTGGGAAGGTGTAGAACAGCTGATTTGTCCATGGGATGAGAAATGCATCCACAATGGACCTGGGGCTGCGCCCCTGAAAGGAGCAGAACCCTTTGCACGTCTTGCTGAGCCATGAGGCAAACAGGGATGGGGAAGTGGGATGGGGGGAAGGAGGCATGGAAGAAAACAGGAGTGAGTATCCTAATTTTACCATGCAGGGGACTCATTGATCCAATGTAATCTGGTAGCAGGTATGATAAAATTGGGATAAATGGTTGTGACAGAGGGAATAATTTAGATCCAGGTTTGAGGCTGGTTTGCCATCCTCGGGCACACCCTCAAAAGCTCTTTTTTGGCCACAGTTCTGGCTGGAGGACTGATGGTTATTACTCCTGCCATTTCAGCCCCATCTACAGATATAGTCTTGTCTTTGCTGGTAGAAGTGGGGCACTGGCTTTGTCGTGAAGGGCTTCCTCTGGGACACTGGTGTGTGAAAGCCCAATTACTTTAGAAGGGCCCAAGTTCTTTGGGCTCTGTAACTTAGAGTCTGTCTGGGACAAGAGTAACTGTGGCCTTCAAAGGGAAGCTCCTGGATGGTCGTTTGACCCTCCTGAGGTAGGCCTGAAGCTTGCAGTCATGAGCTTCTTCTCCTGGCCCCTCCTCTGATGACGTGGTGCAGGTTGCAGGCTCTACTACATCAAAGGCCGACTGGAGTACAGTTCTGGATACTACCTTACCCTCTCTGACTATGGCCATGAACTCTGCCTTGGACTCTTGCTGCACTGCGCCCTTGAATTTGTCCACTGATGCTCAAGGATTGTAGGTGTATCTACTAAGTATTGCTTGCTGATTTGTGATTCTAAGCTGGAACTCTTTGGTAAAGTACATCTTGGGCTCAAAGAGCTCCAACTTTTGGCATCTTTGACCTTGGGCATGAGCCCTTGCTGACCCTGACATTCCTTCTTGTTAGTGGTGACCACCACCAATGACCCTTGAGCAGGGTGGGTGTAAAAATGCTTGTGCTTCTTGGAGGGCAGAAAGTATTTTCTTTCCACCCTCTTGGCTGTCCGGAATAGAGAGGCCGGGATCTACCATAAGACCTTTTGTGGCCTCCCCAATTGTCTTGATTAGAGGCTGGGTGACCCTGGAAGGACCTTCTGGGACCAATATGTCCACCATGGGGTCAGTGTCTTCCACCACCTCCTTAGCCTGAAGGTCCATATTCTGAGCCACTCTGCGCAGCAGCTCCTGGTGCATCCTGCTGTCATCTGGGATGGCCACCGGGGTAGCTCCTGCTAGTGGCTCATACAAGGATAAGGAGGAAGACTCTCTCACAGGCCCTGGGATTTCCTGCCCCTCAGTGCAGGCTGGATCGCACACTGTTGTCTCACTTCCCTCAGCACCAGGTTCCTAAGGTTCATCCAACTCGGTGCCAATGTTCAAAACATCTCTGGAGTCTGGTGAGGCGCTCGTCGAATGAGATGGCCGAAGTCTGAACCCTAAGGTTAAAGAACATGACCTACCTGCGTGGGACACTTGGTCTGGTGGTATGCCAAGGGGGCCCTAAAGGGCTATTGCAGTGGCATCTGCCACTGGGGCAGCCACTATGTCATGGGAGGTGGTGGCCTTTCACATCTGTGCCTGTTCCAGCACTAATGTTTCCTCAATACTATTGGCTCTGCTTCAGAGTCTGAGGAGAATGTGCCACGGTAAATCCATGCCCCTTCTTCTGACAGGATGATCTTATGGGAAACTGTGAAGTTTATCACCTGTATGGGTTTTTTTCTTGTGGACGAATGACTTTGACCCCTGTTAGAATTCTACTGCTATTAATATAGATTCATTTGACATGAACAGAACTCAAGAAAGGGTTCAGGTGACATCTCCAAAATGGTATATCTCTAGGCTTCTTGGAAGCAGCTTCTCTTTGAGGGGATCTGGAACTTTCTTTGTGGACATTTTGGTGCTTCATTCTGTGGTTTTGTCCTGTTGTCTGGATGAGCAGGTTATGGGCATCAACAGAGTACTTTGTTTACTCAAAGACTGCTGTATAGCTGGGGTATCCAGGTTCAGATATTAAGCCAGTTGAAAGAAGAGCTCTCTCATGAGGAGCCCAAGTTTAATTTCCCTATTTGTTCTGAACCTACCTTTAAAGCTCAAACAGGCCTTACACTTTTATGGGCTGTTAGTATCTCCTAAACAGCAGCTGCCACAGGAGTAACCATCTCTAACCAGGCAATGTTTGAACCCAGGGATTGAGACATGCCCTGAGGAAAACTACTCCTGAAGGGAGACAAAGGGAGGTGTGGGGAGATCTAACAAATAAAAATCCCTTTAACAATTCAATGAAGTAAGAAACTAACCTAAACCTAAGGCTAATAGCTAAATAAGACAATAGACAAGCTATCTCCAGACAAATTTCAGAGCGGACACAGCAATAAGCTCCAATTAAGGCAGAGGCAGTTGAGAAGGAAGTAATGTTGCCCTCTATACCTTGGATACAGGGCACAAGGACAGTTAGGGCACAAGTGCAGACTGAATGGGCACTGCTACCAGAAATCTCCAATCAAAAATGTTCGTGCACCTGAAGTGGAACACTCAAAGGCTATGTCTACACTTGTTAATTTCAGTCGACTTTGCTAAGTTGACTTAACAAAGTTGACTTTAAGTGGACTTTGTTAAGTCGACTTAGCATGTCTATACTCAAAAATTAAGTTGACTTAAGGAGGACCCTGCCAAATCGACTTAGAGCATCCACACTGGACGCCTAAGTCGACTTGTAGGGGCTAGGTGGACCTGGGACTGGTCCACAGTGGCGTGGGGGCACTCCTTGCCAAATGCCAGGGGGCTCAGCATGTGCACCAGTGTACCTGGGTACAATGGGGGCTAAGCAGGACAGGGACACTGGCAGGGCATAGGAGCAGGGTGGGCAGGGGTCTGTCCTGCACTGTGGAGGGGGGGGCATGCCAGCCTCTGGCTGTGCCAGCCACCCTGGCAGGGTGGGCAGTGGGGGAGCCCTGGAGCCCTTTAAGTCGACTTAAAGTTGATTTAGGGCTAATCTGCATCTACACTGGCTAGGTCGACTTAATAAAGTCGACTTAGCCAGTAAAGTCGACTTTATACTAGGTTTTATAAAGTCAACTTTAATTTTCCTTAAGTTGACTTAAGCTGCTGCTTAAGTCAATTTAAGGAAAGTGTAGTGTAGACGCAGATTAAATTAAGTCAATTTAATTAAGCTTAAATCGACTTAATTTGTAAGTGTAGACGCACCCAAAGCAACTTACTCGAAGAGAGTGTGTGTGGGGAGACAAGGGGGAGGGAAGTGGGAGGCATGGAAATTTTCTGCAGTATTTATTCTATTCAGGTTCTCATACTACATTAGAGTGTGGATCCTTGATACCCACGTCATCATGTAATCATATTGTTCCCCTTATGACCATAGAAATTCACTGTGTATGACACTACTGACTTGTCAGTATATCCCTCCCTTTCTCTGATCAGCTCTTAGATTGCAGCAGCTGTGTGTGTGTTTGTGTAGGGTGTATTGAATAATCCATATAGGTGGCCATGCTACACCTCCTGATCATTCTGTGGAGGAAGCAGGGATGGGGAAGGTCAATCCATGCCCCTTCTTCTGACAGGATGATCTTACGGGAAGCTGTGAAGTTTATCACCTATATGGGTTTTTTCTTGTGGATGAATGACTTGGACTCATGTTAGAATTCTACTGCTATTAATACAAATTCATTTGATTCATAGGTCAGAAAGGACCAACATGATCATCTAGTCTGACCTCCTGCAGACCACAAAACCTCAGCCACCCACCCCTGTAATAAGCCTCTAACCTATGACTGAGTTATTGAAGTTTCCAAATCATGATTTAAAGACTTTAAGACACAGAGAATCCACTAGCAAGTGAGCCATGCCCCATGCTACAGAGGAAGGCGAAACCCCCCCAAAGCTCTAGCCAATCTGCCCTGGGGGAAAATTCCTTCCTGACCCCAAATATGGCAATCAGTTAAACCCTTAGCATGTGAGCAAGTCTCACCAGCCAGTTACCCAAGAAAGAATTCTTTGTAATAACTCAGAACCCACCCCATGTACCCTCCCTTCTTAGACCACTGACATATCCATCACCAGTAGGCAAAGATCAGTCAATTACCAGACTTCCACCCCCTCCATAAATTTATCAAGCTCAGTTTTGAAGGCAGTTATGGTTTTTGCCCCCACAGCTCCCCTTGGAAGGCTATTCCAGAATTTTACTCCTCTGATGGTTAGAAACCTGCATCTAATTTCAAGCCTAAATTTCCTGATGGACAGTTTGTATCCATTTGTTTTTGTGTCCACATTGGCGCTGTACTCAAATAATTCCTCTCCCTCTGTAGTATTTATCCCTCTGATGTATTTATAGAGAGCAATCATATCCCCCCTCAATCTTTTTTTGGTTAGGCTAAACAAGCCAGGCTCCTTTAGTCTGCTCTCATAAGGCAGGTTTTCCATTCCACAAATCATCCTTCTAGCCCTTCTCTGCACCTATTCCAGTTTGAATTAATCTTTTCTTAACATGGGTGGCGAGAACCGCACACAATATTCCAGATGACATGACCATAACTAAAGAAAGGGTTCAGGTATTAATGCAAGCTATAGTCTGATCCTGCACACACATATGCACACGCTTAACTTCAAGCACATGAATGGTTCCACTGATTTCATGGGGTTTGATTGCAGACTTAATATTAAACATGTGTACAAGAATTTGCAGAATCAAGGCCTATAAATGAGAACACTCAACTCATGAAGCGTAAGTACACTCTATGCTGTGAAAATGAGGAGCTCAGTGAGAATGTGAGAGTAGTCAACCAATGTACACATCTATCTATAAGCATGTTGGGACCCTTCTTGAGTAAAGGGACTAGATAAATATAAGTTCATACCATTAAAGGACACAGCATAACCACTGTATAGAAGTGGGAGGCCAAATATCCATAGGTTACTTATTAACCCATTTTCAAAGGTAGTTAAGCCCTTTGTGGAATTTTCTGAGTTGTCATTTTGTTAAATTAAGACTAGACCATTGCTTCATTCTTCCTGAATTAACAAACCACAATATCATGCAACACAAGATTATCAGAGCCAGCCTTGGAACAGCTAGTCAGAAAGAGGCCAATGGAAAAACACGATGAAAAATTAAGTCCCATATGAAGATAAAAATGCCACAGAGGCTGGGCTTCTTTTTATGGAGTTTTCTTAGCATTAGGGGCTTTTGCAGACATGGACTTTGATATCCCATTTCATATGGTGATGGAAGTTGGAATTGGAACTGCTGTAAAACTTACGTTGTGTTCCAATTTCCATTTCACTAAATGGGAGCCTCCAATTATTCACACTCTGAACAGTCTACTTCACAGGACAGCTGTTTGCCCTAATGAAAACCTGTGTGTTCCTATCTGTGCTTTGTTATCATTCACACCCACTTAAGAGTTCTAGAGTCTGTTAAATGTGTGTTTTAGTCTTGGAATGAATTGGCACTTTAGTTTTACTATATCCCACCCAGTAATTAAGGTTAAATCATTGCTAGAATGAGAAACTGAAGAGTTAACTAGAATCCAAGGATAAAGGGTTTGGCTTCAAATAAATGGAAGGCATGCGTGTTTGCATATGTGGAGGCAGCAGTGACAATCAAATGCTCAAGAGAAAAGGAACATTCAAGTATTAATCAATCACCAGAATAAAAACATTGGGACTTCTGGCAACGACACTTTAAACTTTAACATTAAATCCCTGTATTTTTTATCTTAAGAAAATACATTTTAATTGGAAATAACTTAGTTTTACTATACTCAAAATGTTTCCAGCTCCTACTGACTCTAGGGATCATTTGAAAAAGGGGCTCTGTTAACAGCTATGGAAAATTGGCCTTGATCTGGAATTGGATGATGTACAGGTAGTTTTTCATCTCTAATTTCTAATGTCATGATGCTATTACTCTATGCTTGATCCTGCAAACCCAGAAGAGAAGAATTCAATTTTCTTATCCTTGGCTTCCAGACCTGTCCTGTCTTATCCTTGGCTTCTAGACTCCTGTCCTTTCTATGTCCCTACTCTCATTTACTTCTTCCTCTGCACTTTTTTTGGATCCTTCTCCTGTACACTCCCTTGGAAGTCTTTTCTACTTCTCACAGACCTCTGCTCAGTCCAATGCGAATCAGCACACTGCTACTTGAACATCTGGAACTCAAGTACACGTTCAGCACAGACAGCAGGTGGGGCAGCTCATTTTTTTCCCTTTTTCCCGAAACTCCTATTTCTCTCCAATCTGTGGGCAGTAGGAAAACATTCGTACTCCAGTCCAGCTTCTCTAAGGTTTAGGGGCTTAACTGCCCCCTCAGGCATGTAAGTACAAAACTGAGAGCCTTAAAACCTTAGCTGCTTAACCTTAAAACATTAGCTGCTGCCTAAATTACTTAGGGGCCTAAATCTCCATTGATAAACTCATCTAGACTCCCCAAATCTAGCCTTGGAGCATGTGCACAGCCAGCGGTGCTTTAGGCTAGGTGTTTTCCTCTATCTTACTTGCAGGGCACAATCCACTACTGTGCATACTTCATAATAGAACACCACCACCACCCTCCCCCCCCCACTCCCAGAGAACACGTTGGTGGCCCTTTATAACTTTTAGTTCAGTGATTATTCACCCCACAAAATGAAGGAGACAGACTCAACCCCTCCTCCCCAGCTGAGGAGCATGACTTTGGACCCAGGTCTCCCATGAATGCTCTAACCACTAGAACGGGCTGTTCTGGGTTGAGAGGCTCTCTCAGTCACCACTATTGACATTAGTTTATATAAATGGTCATCAGGCCAGAGACGGTGTGAGAATGACTCTGTAAGCCCACTGGTTATGTCATGCTCCCTTGATGTGAAAGACCCCGTTTCTGTTCTAATGACTATTTCATTATTAATTAAGTGGGCCCCGCAGGCTAGATATATTAGAGATCTTTTAGTTTGAGGTTCCCACTGGGGCTTCGGCAGAGGCGGCCTTAGCTTATCTGGGGCCATAGGCAAAGGCCCCTTGGGGGGCCCCCTGGAGGGCTCCCTGGCACTGGTCCTGCCCCCCAACCCCCATGGCCTCAGCATCCCACCAGGGACCCTGAAACCCCACCAGCAGCCCTGTCCCCTGCCCCCGCAGCTCCAGAGCCCCGCCTGGGTCCCTCACGGCCCCAGACGCCTGCGGCCGGCCCTCTCCATCCCACTGGTGCCCCAACCCACCCCCGCGGCCACAGCGCCGCGGGTCCCCACTTGTGGCCCCAGTGCTCCACCCAGGGCCCATGCAGCCCTGGATACCTACAGCTCCGGCACCCTGGCCAGAGCCCCCCGTGGCTCCAGATCCACTGGACTGGTCCCTTCCACAGTCCTGGCGCCCTGCTGGGGGCCCCAGAAACCTCCCGCAGCCCTGGCTTTTCATGGCCAGCCCACTCCTCGGCTCCGGTTCCCTGTCAGGGGCCCCAAAACTGGACCCGGTGCTCAAAGGCAAAGGGCAGGGTCTCTGGGCTGGCCCATCCCATGCCCATGGGTGAAGCAGCCGGCCCAGGGGCGGGGCAGAATCGTGGAGCCTGACCTCTGGGCCAGCCCGTCTGGCCCACCCCACCGCCTGGGCCCCCGCAGGCTTGCCTGCTCACAGGAATCCCAGCCCCGGCCTGGCCCAGCCCCAGACATGTGTTCCACATAGCGGGAGGCAAACACAGTTTTGAGGTAGGTGAAGGGGCCCCTTACTGCTCGGGGCCCTAGGCAGTCGCTTGCTTAGCCTCCCCCAAAAGCCCCTCTGGGCTTCGGCATGAGCTAGAGCCCTGGGCTCAGGATTCAGCAGTCACACCTGCTAACAGACTTATTCCATGGACAAGTCCAGAGGTTGTTATTTACGCCCAAGGGACTTGTCCATGGAAATGTCAGCATTTACAAAGTAGTTGGCAGCTGAACAGGGTTTTCTGAGGATTTAAATTTCAGACTTCAATGCCTAAAGTGATAGTCACCTAAATCCCTTTGCTGATCTTGCCCCTGCTCCCCACTTTTGACCATTCTGCTGCCAGAGGAGCGTGTCCTTGGAGGCATCCGTATACCACTTAGTTTTGCACTTCTTGGCATAGTACTTCAGGACTGGGAGCTCATTAACTCCAGCAGTTTCTCAGCTTGTTTGTTCAGATTTGCATGCTGTATCCATTTGGACAGCTTTGCACAGGAGCACTCAAGGTAGTAGTTTGAGGAGCTAATTGGGGCACAAGTTTCTCTGCTTAGCTCACCATTTCAAGCAATCTCTATACCCTGCCATAGCTATGGGGACAGGCCCATCACTGATGGTCTGCCTCTACAGATTGCTGTGTTAACTCCTTTCCCAGGTTTACTTCTACTACGCAGAATTTACATTTTTGTTTGTTTAGTTTGAGGCCAGCCACTTGGGTTCTTTCCAGAACCTCTACTCACTGCCTTTCAAGTGTTCATTCTGTACTTCCCAGCACTTGCTGTGTGCCTTTTGGGTTGGATTCCAATCACATAATTTCGTTCTTATCAGGCACTGCATTAACCCCCTAAAATTGCAAGATCAGCTCTTTAGCATTAGATTAGTTACCTTTTTTTTTACACTCACACTAAAAACATCTCTTCTGTGTTTCATATTTATGGTATACAGTGCTCCTTATATTATCTGTAATACATAGTTACCCCCCTCTGTTTCACTGAAAATTGTTAAACGCTCCAAGTTAATCAAAACCTGCTATCATCAGAAATAAGGCCACTAAACTTAGGCTACATAAAAAAATCCAAGAATAAAAATGCAGACAGAAGACCAGCAGTTCGGTGGGGACCATCCAGTTTATTATACTGAATGCAACATGCATGATGCCTTATGAGCAGCTGTGTATGTGGTGCAAGCAGCTCATAGCCCGGAGGGATAGAGTATGGGTTCTTGATGGCACGCTGGCTAACTGGAGGAATGAAGGTAGACAAAGGTCCATAGATGAGATTTTCAGGGAAGCAGCAGAGTGGTCCCACCACCTGTCCAACAGCCCTGTGCTGTTGTTAAAGAGGATGAAAGTCTCAGGACAGGAGAGAATCAAGCTGGAATGGAGGGAAACTATCCCACAATTGAGACCCACCTTTCAGATGATATCCTGATATCCACTTGCAGAGAGAATTTCATTCCAGGTGTGAGGTTCTCCGTTATTAGGAACAGAGCAACAATGGTAGTGGATAATTCAATTATTAGAAATATAGATAGTGGGGTTTGTGATGGCTGGGAGAACCAGAGGGTGAACTGCTTGCCAGACGTGAAGGTAATGGATCTCATGAGACATCTGTATGGACTTATAGGTAGTGCTAGGGAACAGCTGGTTGTCATGATGCATGCAAGTACCAATGACATAGGGAAAGATAGGCCAGAAGTCCAAATTTAGACTGCAAGTAGAGCCCTGCGCAGATACAAAATCAGATACCAGATCCGATCTGCATCCACTCAGTGTCAGTCTCTATCCAATCCGCGATCTGCATGCCATGTTTTATGTACATCTGTAACCGTATCCACAACCAAGCTTGGGCTCACCGTCAGCATTTTAGCTTTGATTGGCTCATTCCCTACATGGGTCCCGTCCACTTTTTCCTTTTCTTGCTTGCAGTTTGTGCGCTGTGCTGTCACACAAACAAGAAAAGGAAGAAGTGGGCAGGGAAGGCATGGGGGATGAGCCAATCAAAGGCCAGCATGCTGACTGACTGACAGAGATTGGTGACTCTCTAAGCCCCTGCCTGCTGTGACTGAGACTCTGATTGGCTGGCAGACCACAATCAGAACTGAGCTGGGATTTGCTGGAGCGCTTCCTTGTTCCCCTGTATGCTGCTGACCTGGATGATAGCAGCAGCTGCAGAGATCGATTGCAAACTGGGGAGATTAAAAAAATAGAATTTGTATCCAAGGTCCAATCTGCAACAATGGGGCTGTGGATAGCCGCATCTGTGGATCTGCAGGTCTCTACAAGTAAGATGTTAAAATCTAGGGCCTCCATGATGCATTCTCTTCAATACTTCCAGTTCCATGCAAAGGGCCAAAAAAGGCAGGCAGAATTGCAGGGTCTCACTGCATTGAGGAGACCATGATGTAGGGAGAAGAGTTTTAGGTTTATTAGGAACTGGGGAATCGTTTGGGGAAAAAAATACTATATAGGAAGGATAGACTCTATGTAAATCGAAGCAGAAGATTGCAGACATGTAAAATTACAAAGGTTGTAGAGGTGTTTTTGAACTATGAGCTGGGGAAAAGCCAATGGCTGTAGAGTAGATGAGCACATAGTTCAGTGGAGATATCCTTTAAGGATGAATTTATTGAAGGGAGATTACTATATCCTTGTAAAAAGGATAAGACAGAAGTTGTTAAATAGAGGTAGGAGCTAGTGAGGAACAGTCAAATAAAATAGAATTCATTTAAATATATCACCTGTACAAGAGCTGATATATAAATACTAGAAGTTTAAACACTAAAATGGGCGAACTAGAGTGCCTACCCTATGGAGATATTAATATAATACACCATGGAAACTTGGTGGAATGAGTATAATCAATGGGACATGATAATACTAGTGTATACGATATCTACGAATGACAATAGGTTGCACTGATGAGGGAATGGCATTATGTTAAAGAAAGCATAGGGTCAAATAAGGTAAAAATTGTGCATAAAAACTGTTCCGTAGATGGAAATTACATGCTTGAATAATAGAGATTAGCAGTAGAAATACACTGCCAAACACCTGATCAAGATAGCAACTGTGATTGTGAAATGTTACGGAGGTTAGAGAGGCTACGAAACCACAAAGCACAATAACATCAGGTCATTTCAACTAGTCTAATATTGACTGGGTAAATGTCACCTTAGGACATGATGCACAGATAAACCTTGTAGACACCATAACTGATGACTTCTTGGAGCGGCTAGTCCTGAAACCTAGAAGGGGAGAGACAATTCCTGAGTTAGACCTAAATAGAGCACAGAATCTGGCCCATTATTACTCAGTGTAAGGGACAGAGGAAGGGCCAGGGAACATGGCCGCCCGGGGAGAAAGACAGGACCCCTGAGCCAATCCCCGTCAGAGGGGAGGGGCTGGGTCCACCAATCCAGGCTGACAGGAAGCCAGGGGGCGGGACCCGGCCCAGCAGTATAAGAAGGCAGCCCTCACCCTCAGTCAGGGCCCAGACACCAGCAAGGAAGCACCGCGCTTCACTGCTCAGGGGCCAGACACTAGGCCCAGGGCAGGAGAAGGCTTGGCCTCGGCTTCCCATTGCCTGGGGCCCCGAGGACCGGCCCCGGTGGCACAGACCCAGGTGGGCGGAGGAGGCGCCTGCCTCCCGGGAGCAGATCGATCCCTCGTCTCTGGAGATCCCAGCCCCCCAAGCCTCTGGCCCTGAGCCTTGGAGTGTGGAGACACGGGATGGGCCCTGTGACCTGGAGGAGCTACCTTTGGCTGCAGACCCCCCAGACTGT
The DNA here is from genome assembly GCA_007922175.1 of Pelusios castaneus. NCBI lineage: Eukaryota > Metazoa > Chordata > Testudines > Pelomedusidae > Pelusios > Pelusios castaneus. Next base: position 750,940 of record ML686061.1, read on the forward strand.
TCCTGTGACCTGGAGGAGCTGCCCCTGGCTGAGGACCTCTGGGAACCACCCGCTGCCCCGGAGCCCTATGGACCAGACCCCCCCGACGGCCCCTGTGACCTAGAGGAGCTGCCCTTCCCTGAGGAGTTGGACGAGACTCTGCCGGCCTTGCCACCCCCCGACGAGTTGGATGGCTTCGGGAACTTCCCCATGATGGAATACCCTGGCGTCTACTAAAGGTGGAGATCCAGGTACCCCAAACCCTAAGGGTGGGAGGAAGCAGCCCAGGGCAGTTGGCTACTGCCTAGTGCGTGGCAGGGTCAGCGTGTTTCAGCCGGAGCCCCGCTGACCACAGTGGCAGACGCCTCTGCCACTGAATAGGGCCCTGGGCTGGGACGCAGTGGAGTGGGTGGACCTGCGTCCCCTCCCTCACCCCTTTACCCGAGCCACCTGTAGCAACTCAAAACCTCAGCAGCCCCCTGCAGAGGTCTGTGTGTTGTGCCTCGCCCTGCCTAAGGGCCGGAGGCAACTGACTCTGGGCTTTGTGCTGCCCCGCCCTGCCTGAGGGCTGGGCCACTGACTCTGGGCTTTGTGCTGCCTGCCCTGCCCTGCCTGAGGGCCGGCCAGGCCTGTTTGTAGAGACTCGCCCTTCCCTGGGCTAGAGACTGCTGCCTG
>ML686061.1:751603-808043 GCA_007922175.1 Pelusios castaneus
CCTGTTTGTAGAGACTCGCCCTTCCCTGGGCTAGAGACTGCTGCCTGCCCTGCCCTGCCTGAGGGCCGGCCAGGCCTGTTTGTAGAGACTCGCCCTTCCCTGGGCTAGAGACTGATGCCTGCCCCGCCCTGCCTGAGGGCTGGCCAGGCTTGGTTATAGAGACTCGCCCTTCCCTGGGCTCGAGACTGTACCTTGTGCCTGCCCCGCCCTGCCTGAGGGTCGGGGGCAACCGACTTTGGGATTTGTGCGTGCCCCGCCCTGCCTGAGGGCCGGGGACAATTGACTCTGCACTATGCTTGCCCCGCCCTGCCGGAGGGCCGGGGCCGACGGAATGTGTATCAAACAGGGCGCCCCACCGCTGCTAATTCCCCAGAGGCACCAGAAGGGGGCGCCCTCTGCGCCCGCCCGAACAGCGGGCCACCTACACTCAGTAATAATGACCATAATGTAATTCAATGTGACATACTTGTAGTGGGCATAATATTCAAAGAAAAACCCATCCAAGGTAACATTTAATTTTAAAAAGGGGAACTTAACTTAAATGAGGATGCTTTTTAGATGGATATTAAAAGAAACTGCAACGAGGGCTAAACGCCTGCAAGCAGCATGGGGAGCATTTACAAATCACCAAAAATAGAGGCTCAGACTAAATTTCTGCCCCAAACGAGAAAAGACAGTAAGAAAGAAGACCAACAGAAAGTCATCATGGCAAAACAGCAGAGTAGTGATAGGCCAACAGAAGCAAAATGGTACCCTTTAAAATTTGAAAGTCAAATCCGAGTGATAATACAAAGAGCTTGAACTGTGGCATATTAAGAAAAGTACAATAAGACAGACCAAGAAAGAAGTTGAGAAACAAATCGATGAAGATACAAAAACTAACAGAGAACTTTTTTTAGGTAGATCAGAAGCAGGAAGTCTGCCAAATAGGCAGTTGGGTTCTAGATGACTGAGGTGCTAAAGGTATCCACATCAGAGTTATCTTTTTTTGGGTGACAAATCTGAAGTACCCTTCCCACTGATGCGTCAATAGAAGAGATTTTAGAACAAGTTGATAAGTTAATCAGTATTAAGAAACCGGGACCAGATAGCATTCACTCAGGAGTTTTGAATAAGAAACTGTAGACTGTGGCCATCCCTGAAAGAAGACTCCGTACCAGATGACTGGAAGGTAGCTAATGTGACACCAATTTTTAAAATGCTCCAGAAGTGATCCTGGCAATTACAGGCTAGTAACCCTAACTTCAATACCTGGCAAATTGATGGGAACTGTATTAAAGAGCAGAATTCTCAAACACATAGAGGAACACAATTTGTTGGGGAAGAGTTGACATGCCTCACCGCTCTATTAAAATTCTTTGAGGATTTCAACAAGCATGTAGATAAGGGTGATTCAGTTGATACAGTGTACCTGGATTTTCAGAAAGCTTTTGACAAGGTTCCTCAATAAAGGAGCTTAAGGTAACTAAGTAGTCACAGAATAGCTATGAAGGTCCGCTCCTACCTAGATCAATAGGAAACAAAGGGTAGGGATCGTTCATTTTCACAATGCAGAAAGGTAAACAATAGAGTTCCCCAATGATCTGTAGTGAGACCTGTGCTGAGCATGAGTCAAATTCCTATGAACTCTTATGGAAACTAGGATCATCCCTGGAGACACAAATCCACCACACCACCTAAAGCTTTTGGACAGAAAATGGAGAGGGTTCTGGCTTGTCCCCTGAGAACCTTGCTCTGGTTAAATATGGCTGTTTATGTATTTCTGGCAGAACTGGATTCCAAAGACATAGGTCTGCTACCATAGGATGCCCTGCTTCCAGCTTCATCTGGCACAACAAAATTGGAGATGCACAGGTGGTCGGTATGGTGACTTGGGTCTAGGTGCAAAGGCCAAGATCTTGAGCCAGAAAATAGAGGTATAATATGCACTCATTAGCCTAAAGTGAGCAGCTGCATTCTGAATTTATTGTACCTTCCAGATAACTTTCACAATTAGTCCCAAAGAGAGCCCTTTGCAAGGATCAAGCCAGGCCCTGAAGACAGAGGTGCAGCACTTCTGTGCAGTTCTGGACAAGGATGCTCTCTGAAAATCTAGGAGCAGTGAATTTAATACTGAAATAGCTTGGAGGAAACAGTAGCAAGAGGACCTCCTAGGCAGAGTTAAAACAAAAAAACCCTCAAACTTTTGAACAAGCTTTGAAAAATTATTACACACATTTATTACACTGAATTTGACTCAGATTCCTAATTAAGAATGATCTAATTTAAGCCACAAGATGCACCAGACACCATTGTCATGGACACCTTGTGTGAGTGAGATAAGAATTACACACACATCTGAAAGCCAGGCACCCACAACCCTGAAGGAGAGAAGGACAGAGGGACCTCTGTGAATGAAAGAGCTAAAGGTTTTGGGGTGTAGATGGGAGAAGAGGCAATCACACAGTAATACACCCAGTCACCATTTTGGACTTGATGTGGTTTTTTAAATTACAAGCTTCATGCTTCGAATAAAGAGAAAATAGATGCTGTATGCTGAGACAATAAACAGCAATGGATATACATGAGACAAATAAAAAATGATCACCAAGAAAATTGTACTTGATTTCTATAGCACATTCCAACCATTAGCACTAAACAAAGAGTATGTATGATCACTTATGAGCAGTACATTCAGACTACTTGTCACAAAAATGAATCTTAGGAAGAGGAGAAAGAAGAGAACCATCTCTGATAATCCAAGTAGGTCTGTGCAGCAATCATGGACTTACCCCTCCTATGCTTGAGTTGCAATATAGGCCTAGAAATGGCTTCCAGTCAGAATGATAGCTGTGCATTTGGTTACCATGTCAGAGAAGCTTCGTATTTGCTCACACCAAGGGCAGAGGTCCATGAATTATGACTGACAGAGTACTGTTGTTCTTTCAGTTAATTAGCACAATTCACTCACCTGCCAGAACAGCCAGCAAGTGCCAACTTCTCCTCCCCTCAGTTCATTTAGGGTATGAAGCAAATTGCTTTTTCCAGTCTCAGTTCCACTGCATCTCTGTCAGGGTTACCTTCTAAGGTTCCTCCTTCCAAAAGATATCATTCTGCCAGAGCACTCCCAGATCACTTATTGGCTGCCACTCTCATAGACATCAATGGGAGCCCCAACACCTCTGAAATCCAGGCCACTTTCTTAGACGCCTAGTAGAGCTATATAAAAAGGTAGAAATTCCATTTCATGGAGCATTTAGAGATTTTGAAATTTCTTTTTTTCAGTTAGACACTAACTCCCAAAATGTAGAAATTTCCCTAATAAAAAACAAGTTTTGTTTCAAATCATTGAAACATTGTTTTGAACAATCAAAATGTTTCACAGACTTTTTTTATATTATAGTAAAATAGTCACAATTAAAATGCTTGAAAAAGAAATGTTTCATTTCCAAAATGTCATAATGGGATGTTTCAACATTGCTGAGCTTTGTTCCAAGGTTTTACTCCAAAACAAAATTTCTGCAAACTGACATGAATTAGCAAACCATTTTACTTCAGCCAGGACTGTATTCTCTGATAGATAATGGTTCAGTTCAAGTTTTTCTAACCAGCTTTAATACTTAGACATAGATTTTGTTGCCCCTGCTCCACCCAAGTTTAAAAAAAAAAGTAACTTATAGGGGTTTGGGTTCTACCATTATTGTCCACCTATTTTTATTTTCAGGCCTGGTTTCACGGCTGGGTTAAGTAACCAAGGGGATGATAGGGCAGTATGTGGAGAACAGGTGTGAGTGAGATGTGGCTGCTCAGCATCTGTAAAAAAAAATTCAGCCAGTTATTCGGTGCCTAACTTTATACACCCAATTTGAAAACGTTGTCCTCAGAAATCAAAAGAAAATGTTAAGATGCTCTCTGTAAAACTGCCTCAGTTGTCTTGCATGTGTTGTATGAGGTTTGTTTTAAAAATATGCAATTTGTTACACTGAGGTGTTCTAAACTGTGCAACGCATACATTGTGCAACATGGCTGAACTAACGTTCCTGCAAAAACTATAGTCTGTCCTCTTGATTTGAATGGTCTCGTTAACTGTAATCCATGTTTTTTGCATTAAATAATGCAAAGTATATTTTCCCATATAAAGCCCTTTGAAGCTTTCAAAGGGCACTCAAGATTAATAAATGATATGTCGTTCTTTGCCAGAACTGCACTGAATTTCCCATATGATCTGGACTTGTTTGTCAGAGTTGCAACACACAGCATGTCAAATCCTGCACATAAACGTTCTGCTCAGGCTTCGTTTAGGAAGAGCTTCTTCAGCTGCTTTATTTGTTCTGCAGCTACATGTAGGAGCCTGCAGCATTTGAAATCCCAGCACAAGCCAAATGCTTAAATGGGTAAATCTGGACTACACCAAGACAGTGCCAAATAAGAACATAAACACAGATGAAAGCAAATCGATTAAGGATGGGGAAGTCTTACTGTTATACATGTGTTGGAGAAGGTAACATCACCCTGAAACAAGCAATGCCTCTGCTGGAAGCTTTTTTCCTCATAACTTAGGTAAAGGTTCAAATGGAAATCTGGCGTGGAGCCAAGAAGGCATGGCTGGGAGTCTGGCACTGAACCAAGAGGGTGTGCGCCAAATCACTGGAAAAATGGAAAGACAGCATTGCTTTGTAAAATTCAGATTAAAAAGGGTGGAATTCGAGGCTGTCCAATGCAAAGACAGCGTGATTGTTGGGATGCCCCATTAATCTGTGTTGGTGCACTAAAATAGCTTGAGTTTCGACTTCATGAGCAAGGTATGATCAGAATGAATTTCACAGCCCTAAGCTATCATAGAAACACACATGATTCAGCGATTAGATTTTTTTTTTTTTTTTTTTAAGGGCTTAATGTTAGGATAGGGAGATGAGGCATAGTAGAAAAGCTGTCTACTTTCCATACAAGAAAGTCCTGCTAGGACTATTTAAAGGAAACCTGAATTCAAAGGCCCACCTTCTTGAAAGGAATATAGTTTAGCATCTGTCATGGGGCCTAGTATACAGTCTCCTCAAATATAAATATAAGGAGGAAGTGAATTTACTGGATTGCAGTATATTTAGAGTTTCAGAATAAACATGGGAAAAACAAGTTTATTTCTTCGGTTTCCATAATTTTAAAGGATATATTTGAGATTTCATAATCATATATACTATGTTGCTTGTTTTTTCCTGTATACGTGATGTTCATTTTACCAGGAAGTTCTTCCAGATTTCTTATTTTTTCTATATCACCTATTCCTTAACACGATAGCAGTGCATATAAATAATAATCACTTTGTTCATCCATCATGTTTAACTTTGATATGCCTTCCAAATCACAATGTTATAATAAGTTGTGTAAGGTTGCCTCCATTCTGTCTTAACAGACATAAACCCCTAAGATGGTGCTGGTTGTATATTACCTTCACCATTGTAAATCTTTCAGGGTCTCTGAAAGGAAAATGAACAGCCTCTAACCACCATAATGCGCAGAATTGTGCAAGCTTTCCCCATCCCCAATCTTCTATTTGATATCCTGCTTCCTCTCTAGGAGTGAAAATCTATTTGTCTCTGTTTAGTGAGAGACTTTTCAGACTAGTAAAGCTGCAATGCCTTAGTCCCAGGGACTGCACTTGGATCAAAATTCATTTCACAGAGATGAAACAGCTGCAACAGGATAGTAACATTTAAAAATGCCTCTAAAGATAATGCAATAAGGTCAGGAACTTATAATTGCTAAACTAACTGATGCCCACTTCTTTCAACATAAAGTACACCAAGAAATACATGCTGTTTAGCCAGGAGTCATCTTCTCTGCCTTTTTCAAATCGTGATTTGCACTTGTGTCTCTATTAAAATACAACCTGCAGGAGATAGCATGGTATAATGAATGCTCAAATAGTGGAGGACATGATTTAAAACTTAAATCAAAAGAAAATAAAACCTAGAGGAGCTACTGATAACACATTTTAGCATTATGATGATCCCTACTATACCTTGGTTTCATAGAGATGATGCACCTAAAAAAAGACATAGTGCTGTGGCCTGATGAGCATTTGAAGGTAAGAGATCCCCAAGTTAGCTATTTCCACAACTGGATGAGCATTTTTGTGGCTGATTTTCCCAAACAATGGCTGGGATAATAATAAAATGAGAATCTAAAACTAGTTACACAACCCACACTGATTATTGTTGTGAGCAACCACAGCCTTTTGGTCCATAAAACCCAGAACCACAACAGGCCAGATTTTTTTCAGGGAGAGGGTGGTAGGTGGATGGAGAGAGAAGGGGGCAGCTAGAAATTTTATTCTGAAAATTAAGTTTCTAGACCTTTTCCTTTCAAATGTTAACTATTTGCTAGGTTTGTCACTAGCTCACAGGGGCCTCAGCCTACCTGATAGGATCAGTCAACTACAGCCCTGGATCCCTCAACTTTTCCAAGGACTGCAGCTGTGTGAAGACTGCTGGCAAAGCAATGATAGCCATAATCCCTATTCCCCCAAGAATGCAGCACTCCGCACATGGGCAGTGCTGGCAAGGAGCACCATGACCAACACCACATCCTTCCCTGGAGGTGAATCCCTCCTCCTGGGTGCAACTGTGCCTGCTGGCACAGGGTGCATACACAGGATATAGCCCTATGATAATGGGGGAGAATTAAAACCAATATTTACTAAGAGCTAATATTTGCTTAGCCACAATCACTAGCATAAATTTCTGGATGAGGAAGAGTGTTCTGACACAGAGCTGAAGTCAGTGAATTTGGCTGTGTACCCTGGAGATTATATTATATAAACATTAGGAGTTAAAGATGCTCTAAACTTTTAGTTTCCTTGATTTAATCTCTTTATGAAGCAAGCACATTCAAACAATTTCAATGTTCTCTATTTTTAGATGGCCTTCTCCTTTAAACTCCTCTGCCCTTACTGAGTTTAAGAAAATGTTGGTGACAAAATTAATCAACAATCCACCATAACACAAAAGGTTAAAAGATTTTTTTTTAAAAAAAAAACTACTTAAAGTAAAATTAATTAGACTAAAGTGCCAAGATTTACTACAGTTTTAGAGATGGATAGATGTTAAAACTGAACTCCACATTCTGCAACACTAAATGAACACTGTATGATATGGTTTTTTTTGGTGTGACAAGAAACAACTGAGAAAGTTTTGCTACTGCCAGAATTACATTGCTTAGAGAAAAATATTCTGTGGGTTACCATTTGTTGCCATGATTTACAAAGATACGGCCTATACTCTATATCAGCTTCACACTGAAGTTTTAAAGGAATGGAGCTTTCTGTAGAGTTTGAAGATTTCTGCATAATCCTTTGTGTTGTTGCAAAAACGGCCAAGTGATGTTCTCTTACTAGCTTCTCAAGAAATTCAACACATCTCTTCAGATTCATCTCCTGCATGTTAACGCTCTCCCCTCCATTGCTTCTATCGATCCAATAAAAAGCTGATACACTATCTAAAATCACAAGGCAGAGAGAAGGGTGAGCGCAAAACTTGTTTTCTAGAGAGTAAAGCGTGAGAAGCAACTGGGTGCTGCTGTTGCAGTTAACAAGGAAAAGCCTTCCAAGACACTGTTTGATCATTTCTTCTGTGCTTTGGGACAGTCTGTGCTCAAGAATGGTAACTAGGCGAAGCATGTCAAAATGGTAGTCTGTATCAATGAACATGACTTCCACTTCCAGTCCTCCTCCTGCTTTTGGAAGGACACAGCGGGCTATCACGTGATAAAGCATTTCTGTTTTTCCTGTTCCTTCTGGACCATGGAATTCAATGACAGCTCCTGAGAATAAAAAAGGAAAACAGCACATGAAATGGGAGCATGTTTTGCTCACAAGCTATTTTCAGGGTTTATGGACCTCGTGTTTCAAAGTTGCTGAGCACTCACAATTTTTACTTCACTGGGAGCTGCAAGTCCTCACTGATTCTGAAAGTCAGGCCAGAAAACTATTTTGAGCCTCTTTGACCTGCACCTATTAGGTACAGGTAAACCAGATTGCTAGATCCTCATGAGAACTCCTGAAAAGAAGCCATTTCTTCCTTTTGGCCCCGGGAGCCCTGCTGCTTCTCGTTATTTTGAAAAGTAGAACAAATGTGGAATATTTCCCTCCTCCCATTTCTGTCCTAGAAGAGAAGGCCCCTGAAAGAAGCAAGGAACATACATCACAGATTTAACCGATGATGCATGTCGATGGCGTTCAGTATTAAAACATAAAATAAAAAGATCTCATCCTCAAACACACACACCCTCCCTCCCTCTCCCTAGGTTTGACCAAAATCCCCAACACTACACTTGCATTGTTTTGCCTAATGTTGATGTCTGAAAAATGCCATTCTTCATGGTGCTGCATCAGTACGTATATTAGGATTACTACAATGATTAATGCAATATGGGATAAAACAGAAAGTAAAATCATGTTTCACATGAAAAATCCATTTTGGCTAACAGTTCAACAGCTATATACTATAGATGAGTGGACACGAACAAGTAATCCCCTTTTTCTATTTCCCCTCCAACTCCCAGACACACACACCTGCTGTTAATTAGGGCTTGTCTATGCAGAGCGGTTTAGTCTACAGTAACTCAGGTTGCTCCAGTCTGCAAATGCTTCCGTACATGACACACGTCCTTGGAGCACTCCAACTCTGGAGCCCTCTTTTGAAGTGTATTAAGTTTGATACAAATTGAGTCAGTGCAATCTATTGTTTATTTGGATGCAATGATGCTGCATGTTATTGTGGCAGTCCTCCAACAGCTGTCCCACACTGCTTCACAGGTGCCATTACTGAGCTATCTGTTCACCTGCGTGCACTCCACTGCTAACGGTGAAACTGACCAGATGTCCCCTCTCCAGTTTAAAAGCTGGCACAGTGTCAAGATCAACCCATTTGCTCCTGGATTCCAGTATTATTGGCATTACAGCAATATTACTCCCACCTTTACAATATGCCTCAAGAACCTGCTTTGAGCTCTGCCGAGACCCTAGAGCAGTGGTCCCCAATCAATAGATCCCAATCTACTTCTGAAGGGCAGTGGCCTTTGAAATCTATGAGTGATGTGCCATCTGCTGGTAAAAGGTTGGACACCACTGCCCTAGAGCTCATTGCCATCTGGGGAGTAGGATTGGTACAATCTTGGGGCCAACCTCTACAATAAAGATGCATTTATGGACACTGTTAGTCAGATGTCCACAACAGGTCACAACTGGGACACTGACCATGCTAGATAAAGATCAAACAGCTCAAGAAAACTGGCGTTAAAGCAGAATGCCAAGAAACAGTCCAGCCATGGAAATATAACCTCTCCATTTTTTAGGGAGCTGGTCAAGGTATTATGTGATTACAACAACTCTACTAAACCTAAGGAGGCTGTGGACCCTGCATCTCTCGGACGAGGACAAGCAGCAAGAGTCATTGAAGGAGGGTGTGACAGGTTCCCTGGGGTCCCACCTTAGACTGTCTCCCACCCTGCTTTGCTAGTGACACGCAGCAAACCCCCTCCAGGTGCTATTAACACTGAGCCCAGTTATGGTCGGAGCCCAATGCCCAGCTAGATTGCATGAATGCTCCCAGTCACCCACAAATCTCAGAGAAAGGCGCCAGTCAGTCCATCCTCGTTCCCTGCCCTACACCCTGAAGTTATTCTGTCCTGCCTTGGTCACAAGTTTGACCAGTAAGTTTATCACTTGGTTCGCCGTCCCTCCCTCAGCGTACAGAAGACATACCAGCTTTTGTTAATTGAGTGGGGGATTTTTTCAAACATGTCACAGAAATACACTATTTTAATTAAGAATATAAAAAAACAGATTTATTAACTACAAAAGGTATGACTTTAAGAGATCATGAGAAGTAAGCATTAAAAAAAATCAGTTCCTTTGGTACCTAAAATAAACATGTAATCTTAATCTTAAACTTCTAACATTAGGCAGTGTCTAGATTAGGCAGTTTTCACACCAGACTAGGAGAGGGGTGGACAAAATTGGCTCACAGCTAGGCACCAGCAATTTTAGTTTTGGTTGCCAGAAAGTGCTCCTCCATTACACTTCTGCAGTAGAGCTAGGCAGCAGCCTACTAAAACTGGTCACTATAGTGATCAGAAACATACATTTTGTTGAGGCCTGCACTAGGAAGTTCCAGTTTCTCAGGATACAGACTTCTCCTCAGCCTTAGTCTAGTCTCTCAGAGTTCCCACACAGACAGGGTAGGAGCAAGGAGAAGGCCCGCAGGCTGTGTGTCTTTTTATATCTTTTGAGCATGTGGCCATTATATAAATACTAGTCCAGACATGTCCAGGTGGGCCCTGCTGAGTCTCAAGGTTGCTCAATCCCTCCCAAGTGAGTGAGTCAGATTTGAGCAATCTCTTGTATAGCCTTCCGTAGCTGTCACTGTGTTGTAAATCCTTCATTTACAACTCCTTTGTTGGCTGATGACTGCCAAGCCCCTCCTGGGCAGGCGGGGATGGGAGGGGGGTGTCTCTCTGCTGTTACTTGCAAACTTACAACATACTGTAGTAACAGCCAAACTTTATAACTTGATACATACTAGTGATATGCAAATATTGACAGGACAGTGGATTTTAGTAGATTATGACCTTTACTTGGGTATCTTACATGACATACTTAATACAAATTATTACAACCAATCAGAAACAATGAACAATGGGTTTCTAGTATGCTGCTTTGGGATACCAGTATGTCACAGAGGGACAGAAGGCGGGCAGTGAAAAACTATCCACAAAAGTCAGGATTTCTTTGGGACTCCAGACCCTGAAAGCAGCCCTGATTCCCAATCAAAAACCCAGCATGGGACTGAAGAGACAGATCCTATCGAGAGACTATCTTTACAATTTATTCTCATGTCATACTGCTGTACCAGCATCTGTTCCGGGTGCCTGTAATGAGGAGGCGTGGCCACCCTTGGAGGCCAGCACGTGCCACCTAGAGGGCAAAGCCTGATGCGTCATGTGCTGGCAGTCAGAAGTGGAGGGGCAGGACAGTAAGGGGAAGTATAAAAGCTGGCCCTGCAGCTCAGTCAGGTGAGAGCCGCCATAGGAGAAGAATGTCTCCTCTCACCCATTGCTGGAGTGGGAAACTGGAGTAGACTCTGGCTGCACCAAGGACTGGCCTGACCAGTGGTTAAAGTATAATTTGACGGGCCCTGGAACCCTCCTAATCTCTGGGCCCCCTTCCCGTATTGTCTGGGCCCCCTTCATACATGTGCAGGCCCCAGCCCAGGTAGGCATTTGCAACCACTTCTCAGTACCACATGCATCAATTATCGCTCCATAAAAATATTTATAATTTTATATGGCTTCTATGTCTATAGCATTTATTGTCACAAACTAGCAAACACTGCATCACACAATAAGTATTGTGATTAACAATGGTGGGATGTAGGACCTGCCAGCAGCCAGGGCAGAGTGAAACATGCATTCCACTAGATTTTTCTATTTTTAGGGGCCCCGGAACTCTGGCCCCTCAAATTTGTGGGCCCCGGAACTGAATTCTGGTGCATTCCCCCTTACTTTAACCCCTGGGCCTGACCCACTGGATTGGATGGACAACACAGATGACAAGGAGCTGCTGGGACTACCCTGGTGATTTACCGCAGGGAGACAGATACTGATCCCTGGACTAAGATACATCCCAAGGAGAGGGAAGGAAGTAGTCTGGGGCAGCCCATTACAAGCTGGCTGGATTACTGCCTGCATCTGAGTCAGCATGCTTCAATTGGGCACCCACTGATCAGGTGGAGCAGCACTCCACAACTGTTTATTCCACTGGGTTCCAACCCAGGGCCCTGAGTGGGGCTGGGTTCCCCTACAAACCTATATAAACCTCTCCAAGTCACAGCCTAAACCGCAAAACCTGCCTGAGAACAGAATTCCCAACCCCTGACCGCCTTCAGGGCTCAACTGCAAACCCAAACCGTCTACACTGCACACCCCAAAATCCTGATCTAGCCCAGGGCTCAACAAAATTGCCAACCAGATAGGTGCCCAGCTTCAAACTAAGGCGCCTTACTGGGATGCCCCCACAGCCAAAAAACCACCACCATCACTTTCAGCCATGGTGCAGGGCCTGCTCCCACTGCATCCCCTGAGCGCCACTGCGGGCGCTGCCCGCTCTATTTTTAGGCACCGGGGGCATGCTGCTGCTGCAGTTTCACAGCGGAGCTAGGCACCATGCTACAAGTCCTGATCTAGCCCCCATGCAGACACCACTTACCATCTCAGCGGTCTGCCTAAGACAGGGAAGAATCTTAGAGAGGGGAATGAGAAATACGTGTTAAAGACTATTTATTCCTAGCCTCTTTGGAATATGAACAATAAGCACTTGTTCTCCCTACCTGCTGCCTGCCATGGCACTTGTAGCAGGAAGACACTGAAGGGCAGGGATTTATTAGTGGCTGAGCAGCTGGCTAACTTTCATAGAGTCCAAGGCCAGAAGAGACCACTGTGGTCATCTGCTCTGACCTTCTGTGGAACACAGGCCACAGACCTTCCCCAAAATAATTGCTAGAGCAGATCTTTTAGAACAAAACATTCACTCTTGATTTAAAAATTGCCATGGATGGAGAAGCCACCCTGAAGGGGAGAGAACTCAGGATGAAATGTTTGCAGACCTTTCCTGCAGACTCTCCCTAAAAAACTGAAACCAGTGGTGAGCTGGAGGTTGCATTTGAGGTCAGAGAGAGAAAATGACTGAGAGCTACCCAGAGAGAGCACTGAAGTAGCCAGAGACAGTGTTGCTATGGCAAAAGACACTAAAGAACGACAGGAATATGCAGAGGCAACTCTACAGAAGTAGAATGCTCTGCTACAGTCTGTGCTGCTAGCGGACACAGACAATCCAGGGCCCTCAGTCAGGATGAAATCCCTGGACAATACAGGGTACTGGGAATACCTCCTGATTTTCCAGCTGTACCCCAAAGTTGGACTCCCAGCTTCTATTTTTTTCCCTACCACAAGTTCAGGTCAGCAAGAAAAACTGCCCCTGGTAGCCCACCTCTTTCAAGTCATCTAACACTCCAAAACTTTGAACCCTAACACTCAACATCAGAAAGGAAAAGAACAAGCAGCAGCAGGGCATTTACTCACCTGTGAACTGGAGCCTCTTCCTGCTCTCCCACATTACTGTGTGCTGCCTTCCAGTGCACTGCCTCGTTTTAAAGCTGTGTTTCATTGTTGTTTTAATTAAAAGTTTACTTCTGGTTGCTACATACTAAATTGTCATTTAATTAAAAAAACATATGTCTGCAATGAATGGTCCACAGAAAACCAGTATCTTTTGCATGAGTATAAAGACACAGCTGCAAGAGAAAATGAAGGCCTCGATATTGCAAGTCTACACTGCAGTGCTCAAACTATTTCTCCCCACTTTGCAGGGTAACGGCTGAATTTACATCTACACAGTTTCAGGCTTGAGATTCAAAGGAAGAGCAATAAGCCCCCCAGACCATATATCCCAGGCTGATCCATTTGTTGGTGGACACCTTGCTGGATACTCTGCTGAGCAAGTTTCTGTCTCTCAGCCCCCCACCCACTGTTAAGCCTTTCTCCCTAACCCTCATAAATTCTGTATAAAATACAACATGCAGTTATAATCTTAGGCAAGGTTTCTTTCTGTAGTTTCCAACTTATTCCACAAACAATCCCATCTTCCATATAGACAACCAATGCACACCCCACTGTCAATCTGCAACTAGTACTGAGGCTATAGTTCTGTCCAAGTGGTCAGTGAATAATAGGATAACCAGAATGTACTCCACTCCATTACTGTCCACAGTGATCCTGGGGGCAAAGGCACACTTACTCATTAAGGTCAACACAGCTAAGCTGTAAAGGATCTTAGCACTGTGGACCTTTCTAGACCACCCTGCATTCATGCTGCAAACCTGGCCCCTGGTGGTCAACCCGGCATTGGACACCATGGAGAAATACCCCTTTCTGTTTGTAAACTCAGAGCCCTGGTGCGTGGGGGCAAACGTTAAGCACATGGATCACATCAAATGGCACAGTACAGCTTGGGAACCTCATATATGCATAAGAATGGCGATCCTGGATCAGACTAATGGTCCATCTAGCCCAGTAACCTGTCTTCTGACAGTGGCCAATGCCAGGTGCTTCAGAGTGAATGAACAGAACAGACAGTTGAGTGATTCATCCTGTCATGCAAAGCCACATTCTGTAAAATGATGCAACAGTAACTTGTGCAGTACAAAACACCTGCCTGACAGAGAGAGCAACTGTTGAGCCACTATGTTGAATTCATTGGCCTTGGACTGGTAAATTCAGGAGTAGCCAGCTTTCAGGTGGTACTGGTGACCCACCTCTCGATGGGTGCGTCTACACTTGAAAATTAAGTCGACTTAAGCCAGTGTAGACGTGGGATAGCCCTAAGTCAACTTAGGGGATAGGTCCCGGCAAGAAGGGACCGCAGGGCTCGCTTCCTTCTCCCCAGGACCCGCGCTCCAGCTGCTGAGCAGCTGGAGCACGGACCCTGGGGAGAGGGAAGCCCCACGCTCCCCACGCTCCCTCATAGCCGGGACCCTGTGGTCCCAACAAGGTGGGAGAGCTGGAGACTCGCACTCCACCACCCCGCTGCTCAGCAGCTGTAGCACGGGTCTCGGGGAGAAGGGAGCCCCACACTCCCTCCTAGCCGGGACCCTGCGGGGCTGGCTCTCCCTGGACCGAACAAGTCGACTTAGAGAGTCCAGTGTAGACTCTCTAAGTCGAGTTAGTAAGGCCTCCTTTAAGTCGACTTAGGAGTCCAGTGTGGACTCTCTAAGTCGACTTAATAAGGTCGACTTAAAGTCGACTTATTAAAGTCGACCTAAATTCTCCAGTGTAGACATAGCCAATGCGCATGGGCATCACATGTTGGTATGCTGCCACTGCAGCTCCAGTGCAAGTTCAGCACAGATCTCAAAAAAGGTTGCCTTTCTTGTTCTAAAATTCTCTTGCCACTGTCAGTTACTCTAAGTCTACAAAATGCTCCTTTCCCACCAATCAACGCCAGGTTCCCGAATCTAGAAACGATGCTGCACCATGTGAAACTACTGCAGAAAAAGCTTGCGTTGTTGCAGTTGATTGTTGTTGCCCATCCTCCACCTTCCATCATCACTACTGTTGCTACTGCAGGGGTTTTGCTGCAGCCGCATCATCTGCTCTGTGGTGCAGCAAGTAAATTCAAAGCCACCAGGCTCTGAAAGCTCTAAAAAAGCCCAAACAGTCTCTGTGTATTTGTGGTTGCCTCCAAAGCACCATGCTGCATTGTTGGTCCATGCTGGCCAGTAGACCTCAATTTGCTAGCCCTGCCTAGACAGAGAGGAAGTGTGGGGCAAAGACAGCAGAAGCATGGGATATTCTGAATTTGACCCCAAGACCCAATATTCCACTGCCTTCCTTTATGCATCCCACAATATGAAGTGAGAAAAATCCCAGAATACGTACGGCTCAGCACCAAAGCAACGTACCCTGGGATACCATCCCAGAATGCCATGCACTTAGTGTGTGCCAAACTCCAGCCAGGTATACACAGCGTCCCAGACTGTAAGAAGGTACAGCCAGCTTGAGGCTAGTAGTATGGTGTAGTAGCTGGTGGTCAAACTGAGCATGAACAAAACCAGGAGTGTTCAAGAAATTGCTACTGATGGAAGACTGGCAAGTGAATGACACCGACGGGCAGAACCTGTTACCTGGATGCTGCAGGTAATTACTGCAGTAATCACTGTGGTGTTTCACATCCACATTACCCTTCCTGGGTCAGTAGTACACATACTGAGCGGGAGCACTTCCACTGATTTAAGAGAGGCAGCGTGGGAAGCTGAGAGCCTGGTCTCTCAGCTCCCTGCTGGACTCACATACGTCATACCTAACAGTATGCAACAGACTTCAGGAAGAGTTTAAATAAGATGTCTTCTCCTAAGATTTTCTCTGAGGTTTGTTAGTTTTAGAGTATATTTTCATGTAATTTACCATTTTTACATAATTAAATTTTAGAAGCATATATCAGATCATAAAGATCTGATCATGTGTGCTGTGAACTGTTCTCCCAGAGCTGGCCTTTACAGGAGGTAACTTTATATGTACACACACACACACACACACACACTCGTACAGGAAAACATCTTTTAAAATGAGAATATTTATTTCATAGAATCTCTTCTAATTTTCCTAATCTGTCACTGAGAAGTGTGATAGTGCTAGCTACTACCTCCCTTAAATCATTTTATGGCACTGATGTGTGCTTTGTGAACAAGCGGAATTTCACTTCAGCGGCGGATGGAAGAACTTTTAATATTTAACTGACAAATCCAGTAACTCAGATACACTCAAAAATGCAATGCATTTTGAAGGCAATGGAAGTTGTGCAGAAGCTGATGGCAGGACAAAATCTATACTTTGTAAAGCACTTTACAGGAGAAATCAAATTTGTTCTAAAAGATTTCAAAGACTTAGTGAAGGAGCTGGAGGAAATGATACGAGCCAGCATATTTAAAAGGGCTTCTTCATGCCAGGTTCATATTGTAACAGGGTTCTGTGAATATTGTAATGTCCCTAGTACAGTAGATGTGACATAACAGAATAGCAGCTGCCTGAAAGTAGTGGTGTTAAATATTGTGAACTTTGAGTAGGAGGGTAAAGTGAGAATTACTGAATATTTCTGTCCTTTAGTCTACCAGAGTGGAGGAGTGATATTCAATATAGACAACTAAAACCTGACTGCCTCCCAGGCCCTTCTGTATTATTTTGGAAACATTAAAAACGGAGAAAAACAGGATTCCAATTTGAGAGGACATTGGTGAATTTCATATAGTCTGGATGATGGAGTTTCCGTGTACTGCTGGAGTGGCTAGAACTGTCACATAATGTTAAATTACCTTAATGCTTCCAGTGTGTGAGGCAAGAGTCTCAGTTCCTTGCTTCTTCCCTTGCTCGAACTTCTCCAGGATAGTTTGTATACTCGTGAACAACAATAGCCCATGAAAGCTGAGTAATGACTTGAAAAACCCTGTTAACTTAGACCGGCACAAACACATTGGAGAAAGCTGCAATTAATTCTCTTCTTTTGCCTTCCTCCTCTGGAAAGCTCTTGCTCTATTTACACTTGCGTAGGTCATGGGAACGCAAAGCTTGCTGCAGTTACACTTGTGCAATTCTGATTCTGAGAGTAGGGCAGTTAAATGTCCACTTTACTGCACATGCTTTTACCATAATGTGTGGTGCCCTACATGGACATGTGCATACACCATAAAGAGAAAATAACAGCTTTTTAAAATGAAAATGAGCAGTTAATAAATGTTAACTTTTTTCTTCGCCTGATGTAAGACTCAATTTTTAGGTGTCCTGCATCTGTGTCTGACAAAAGAACCACCTCCCTACTAATGGATCATACTTTCTAGTTTGTCTTTTTAACACTTGCATTCTGTAGGGTGTGGGGTTTTCTTTCCAATTGTGGATGAAGCAGAATTTTCCAAGTAGTTTGTGTGTGCCTGCAAAAAGAAAAGTCTCCATCTCAGATGGTAGAAAAATAGCTGTCTAGTTCCCATGCAATCTGCAATTCCATCTTCCCCAAAATCCAGAGTTTCCTAGTGCAAACACTGGCTGAAAAAATAGGTAATAAATCACAGAATCATAAAGCTGGTCTACACTGTTGAGTTGGGTCAACATAAGGCAGTTTTTGTTGAGCTAATTGTGTCAGTGTTACCCTACAGCCTTCCTCCCACCCATGTGAGAGTCCTACTACACTGATGTGTAACTCCACATCCATGAGAGGCGTAAGGCTTATGGCAGTGTAGGTAGGACAATCCGTTGTCTGTGTAGAGAGTGTGCCCCTTACATTGGTAGGAGCCATGAAATTGACAGAAAAGCTGGGCAGTTGGAGTCCAACTCCACCCCACCCACTGCAGCATCCCCACTGCGCTGCAGAGATGGGCCGCTGGACCCTGCTCAGTACTTGGAGATGGGGCAAGAAGCCCAGGTGGCTTTGGACCCTGCTCCGTACTGGGAGATAGGGCAAGAAGCCCAGGTGCTGCCACCTCCCTGCATCTACTCCAGACTGGGTGTGGGGCAGCTTTAAGTGGGGGGGGGTGGAGGAGGGAAGGGGAAGTTTCACAAAGCTTGGGCAGTTTCCCTTGGTCCCCAGAAGGGAATGGTGAGGGAAGACACCCTGAGAACTTCATCCACTCCCTGTGGAGAATGGGGAGCAGAGAGTGGGGAAGCCCACTGGGAGCCCAGCTGCCACACATACGTTAACGTCTATCCTCTCAAAAGAAGCGCACTTTGGACTGTAAAAAATGCTTAAAAGAGGAGGGACTTCTGTGCCTTTGTGACTTTAGAATCATAGAATAATAGGGTTGGAAGGGACCTCACAAGGTAATCTAGTCCAACCCCCTGCTAAAAAGCAGGACCGCTCCCACTAAATCACCCCAGACTATCAAAGAGGCTGCCCACAATAAGAATCAGTATGTAATGGGAGCCCTTTATAGCATCATTTATAAATTTAGATTTTCATGAAGTTAGTGACTGGACTGCTACAATAAGATAAGAAGAGGAAGTTCACTCTCGTGGCTCAGATCAGCAAAGGAAGGAGAACTAGCTGACAAATGGCCTTTTAAAAGCCTTTGAAAAAGTCTCTCACAAGAGGATGTTAAGGAAACAAAGTAATAAATATAATACCACCCAATGCCACCTGTTACATTTTCACTGGTAGATCTCAAATTGTTTTAAAGGACAGGAAATAGCTGAGAGGTAAGTTGTTCTGTACTGTCACAGACTGTGCCCTAGTGAAGTCTACACTTCTCGCTGTTTTCAGCAGCGATCAAAAGGAGATACACAAGTTACTTAAAATAACTTTTGCATCTCCCTTCGACTTCCTAACGTCCAGCAGGTCCACTGCACTGAATTGAAAGGCAATACTCTCCCTTCGAGTCACGCTATTCCACTTGAGGGAGTGGAGTTAATGGATTGACTCTCTGATCAATTGAGCGAGTCTTCACAGACCCCCTCAATTGGACTGGGAAGCTCGATCTGATGGCGCCTGTGACTATGTCTAGACCACAACTTATGTTGGCACAATTTACATTACTCAGGTGTATGAATACCGCCCCCCCACCCAGCAATGTAAATTACACCTACATAAGCACTGGTGTGGACAACACCATGTTTGTGGGACAGCTTCTCCGCAGCTTCTTCAGCCACCTGTTGGGGTGGATTAAGTAAGTCGATGGGAAAGCTGCCTCCCATTGGCTTAGAGTGGTTACACTACAGAGTTTACAGCGGTACTGTGCTCTCAGTGAGGCTGGAAATTCTCTGGAGTAGCCGCCATCTTAGGTAGAGAGTAGGAGTAAATGGCTAGTGCAACATGAAAGGAGGTTAACAAAAGGTTTCCATATTAAGACCTTTTCTGCCTAATAGTTACTAATAGTCTCAATGTATACAAACAACATGAAAAAATGTATGGCAAAATTCCCCAGTGACATTAACCCAATTAGTTTTGTGAAGACTAGAGACTAAGGACTAACAGAGGCAGAGGAGTGAGCAGCCTGGTGCCAGATGAAATTCAGTACTGCTAAATTCAATGTGATGGACACTGTAAAGAATATTTTGGACTATTTACAAAAACAAATTGATTCTAATTAACTGTAACTATACAAGAAAAAATAATCTAGATGTAACTGTGACCAGGTCAATGAAAATGTTCAAAGTACACTAGCACACAAAAAAAGCATATCTACCCAAGATACACAGGAAATGGAATAGAAAACACTGACCCCACTATGGGTATATCGACATAGCAGTGTAAGTCTAGAATTAATGGGACTCCGCTGATCCATCAGGGAACCCTGGGCTTGAGCATCTACACTGAATTTTAACTGTAGGTTTAAGGATTTTCAGATCGGTGCCATCCATGCTTGAACTATCCACACTATACAGATGCAAATCAAAGTAACCCGATCCCAGAGTGCCTGGTGCCCCACCCACTAGTGTCCATACTCTAGAAATATGTTGCACTGTGGGAAAACTCTACTGTCCACCTGTTTCCTAACTGTGACAGGTGCCCATAAGAAGTTCAAGCACATTTTAATTACATCATTAGCTTCTTTGGTAGTTAGCTCGGTAAAATGGCGGCCGTTTGAGAAGACTTTATACTGAATGATCATCTTATCCGAGAACTGGGCTCTCCACCTCTGGGCTGGGTCACATTGGCAAGAAAATGCTCACGCGCATCTATTCTGAGGATAATTAGGACATCAGTCTCCAGAGTTGTCAAATGATTCAGATGAAATCTTCCAATTCCTAATTTTCAAAATGGGATATTCAACACTGATTGCTTTTTTATTTGTTTTTGTTTTAAAGTTTGACATAAGATGTAGGATTCGGAGGACAGACACACACACCTCTGGCTCTTGCCAGCCATGGAGCAACGAAGAGCATCCCCAGGACATGGAGCGCAGTGTGCTCCAGCTCTCCCCAGGGATCCCTTATCCCTGCCCCCATCACACCCTGAAGACAGGGATAAGAGATCCCGGGGAGGTTGTATGGAAGTTTCGGGGCTGACTCCCATTCTCGGCCCTCACAGCATATGCTGCCAGGGTCCTCTGCCCATGCAGCCCCAGGAAGAGCAGGGAGAGCCCAGGAGCAAGGGCCAGAGACTGGAGCGAAACCAGGCAGCTGCCCTGCTGCAAGGATGAGTGGCTGAGCTCCCAGCTTAGCCAGGGAAAGGATGATCCCCAAGGCAATCACCTCCTGCCTCTCAGCTTTGCTCCCTGCTCTGGACAAGCTCTGCGCAGCAGCAAGGAGGAGTCTGAACTGGAGCCACACCATGGCACGCTATGGGGAAGTTTTGGGGCTGGCTTCGACTCGTTGCCCTCACAGTACAGGCTGGCCAGGTTCCCCTGCACATGCAGCCCGGATGAGAGGGCACAGAGCAGAGCGGGGACCAAGCAGCTGCCCTGAACAGAGAGGCCAGGGTAGTGGGGGTCATCCCTCCCTCAGCTATGGCTGGTCCCACTCTAGCCTTTTCTTCTGGGCTTGCTCTGCCCTCTCTGCAGCTGCACGTGGGGGGGGAGGGGGTGCCCGAGCAGGATGCACTGTCAGGACAGTGAGTGGGAGCCAGCCCCAAAATCTCCCCACAGTGAAGAGGAGCCCGAGCTAGAGCTGACACAGGAAAGGCAGGGGGCCCTGTGAACAAGGGCCAGAGATGGTGTGGGGCCAAGAGGCTGCCCTGCAGAAAGTGGGAGCAGCACAGCTCCCAGCGTAGCACAGCCGCAGGAGGCATGACTCCCAACATTTTGGTGGCTGGGAGCTGCTTCCTGCCTGGCAGGTTTCCTCTCTGCTCCTTACAAGTTCTACACGGCAGCAAGGAGGTGCTGGGACAGGAAGGGAGGAGCGTGGCTGGCAAAGCAGTAATGGTGCTACTGACTGCCATGTTACTTGCCTGCAGAGCTATTCCTTTGGGGCTGGGGACTTGGAATACATCAGAAGGACTCCCGGGACCCGAGTCAAGGTGTGGCCATGTGTGCACAGGAAAGCAATGGGGCTAGGAACCCGTGTTTAGCTCTAGTTAACCTATCTCAGACAGAAGACATACAGCAGAAATGAACTCCAGCGTTACTAATTAGCAAATTCTGGTAGAACAATTCCATGGCACTGCAGCCCGGTTCAGACAATTCTAGTCAGGCTATTCCATACTTAGTGGTAGTGGTGGAGATGTGAATTATACTATAGGCTCCTGCAGCCTTCACACAGCCAGATGCTTTGTTAATTGTTTAGGAAACTTGGGCAGAGGCTGTCACTATCTTTTACTTTTTGTAAGTGAGGGTTGGAGGAGGAAATGTTTACTTCAAATTAATTTTGGGCATCATATTAAAACTGAAAATCAGTGCTCTGCATTTATGCTCACACCCAGGGCTGTCCCTTGGGGGGAGCGGGGCCCAGGGCCAATCAGCCTGGGGGGCCCTGCCCCCCCCCGTGCTGGAAGGGGCCCCGCTCTGCCCCAAGGGATCCCACCGCCCCACCCCCGTGGACCAGAGCTGCCCCTGCCGGTGGGAGCTGGCCCCAGCCCCGGCCATGGCCAGGGACCCGAGGCTGCCACCAAGAGCCAGCCCCAGGCCTGGCAGAGGACCAGGCGGCAGGAGTGGGGGCAGGGCAGGCCCCCCAAGAGGCCAGGCTCTGCCCTCACACCCTGCCCCTCGCCTTTGGCGGTAAGCTGAAGGCAGGGGGAAGCAGGCTGCAGGGCAGTGGGGGCGGGCAGCGGTGCAGGCCTGCCCCTGCCCCTCAAAGGACGGCCCTGCTCACACCTAAGCTTGATATTCAAAGATGGTAGAGAGAAACTTGACTGGTACTAGTGAAAGATTATTTTTAGAACTCCTGACATTTCTGCCTTACTATTTACACAATTTTGGAATACAGTAAAATACAGTGTAATCTGCTCATGTATCCTTAACGGCACAATTCCCTCATGATCAGGAATATCACAGTCACTCCAAACACTCGCTGCTCTATTTTATGGTGCTCTGACTGTATATTATGAACATTTGGTTGCCTCTAATATAAACTATGTATAACTTATTTCCTATTTCCTATTGTTCTGTTTCAAATACAATGAAAACAAAAAAAGCATAGCTAGTTTAGGAAAATATTAAAATGAATGAAATTGTGTGTGAAGATGTTTGTGAACTACTTCACTTACAAGGCATGGTAAAATGCTCAAGACAACTTGGAAAAATAAAACTAAGGTGAGAGGACTAATAGAAAGTTAGCTTAAATCTGCATAGTTCAAAAAAAAATAAATACAGGAAGTGCATGGGCTCAAGTACAAAGGACTTCTGGGAGTCTTAAATGAAACTTAAATATTAAGGGTCTGCATAATAAAAATGAAATTTTCATTAAAAACAAATCAAAATTTCTACTAATTTACATCCTGTGCAATTCCACTTATGTGAAAACTACATTTGGCCATTTCTACACATTTAGGATTAGTATTATTTTGGTTCACATCAAGAGAAAAGAGAAGGGCATCAAGAAATAGTCCCAGCTAAATCTCCATTTGGGATTTTGCATCCAAATAGTAAATAACAGCATGAAAAATGGGAGGGGGAGTGTTTTTTTAAAAAAAGAGAAATCATCTTTCCTGTATACCCTACAGAGCATTACTTAGAGTACTAATCAATTTCATTCATTTTTTTTTATTATTATTATAGTGGAATAAGAAAACAGTCCTGAGCTGAGAAAAAAAATGATACTAACTTTCTGTAACTGTTGTTCTTTGAGATGTGTTGCTCAAGTCCATTCCAACGTGTATGCCTGCCGTGTACAGTTTGCCATAAGCTGTTTCCCCTAGTGGAACCCATAGGGTCAGCTCTAGTACCCCCTGGAGTCATGTCCTCATGGCGCTGTCTAAAGGGCCTGGCTGACCCTCCACCTCTTCAGTTCCTTCTTGCTGGTTGGCTCCAACAGAGGGGTAAGCAGGTGGGTCTTGGAATGGACAGAAACAGCACATCTCAATATGTTGCCATGAGCTGGATGGTAAATTGAGGCTAGCCATGCGTGTAGTGGTCTGAGGCATACCACGGCATAGTTGACAATGTAAGTGCATGCTGCTGCGTGCCACAGGAGTTTTAGGCGATTTTGACCTGTGGTATTGGGATAGTATTTTAAGTCCTCTATGATGCCACAAGGGCCCTAAAGTGAATCTCTAGAACAGGGGTCCTCAAACTTTTTAAACAGGGGGCCAGTTCACAGTCCCTCAGACTGTTGGGGGGCCGTACTATAGTTTGAAAAAAACATGAACGCGTAGCTATCACGCCTGCTGCTGGCCTGTGTTTCTGGGTACTGGGTGGCAGGCGGTAATGAATCCACACACTTTTTGTTGGTGCTGTGGGGCTCCGGCCAGGCCCAGAGTGTGGGACTGACCGATTTTAGCCTGCTGGCCTGCTGTTGTGTAGGCAACTAGTAACCAATGTTCCCTCTAGGTTTGGCGGCTTGTGTGCAAAATTTTCAAGCCGTGTGCAAAACTTTTTCTGAATAAAATTTTTGTGCAAACTCACACGACAGAAATTATAGGCATTAATTGAAGTTATAGTGATTGTAAATAGAATTAATTAATTGTGTTTAATTAATTTAATTTGAATGAATTTTGATTGAAATTTAATTTTTAGAAAGGTTTTTATTTAAAATTAATTTTTAAAAAGCTTTTTAAAAAAAAAGGAAGAGAAAGAAAAAAGAGAAGGAAGGAGGAGAAAAAGAAAAAAGTAAGAGAAAGAAAGGAAGGAAGCAAAGAAAGAAAGAGCAGGAAGGAAGGAAGGAAGAGGAAGACAAAGAAGAGAAAAAGAAAAGAGAAAGGAAGGAAGGAAAGGAAGAGGAAGACAAAGAAGAGAAAAAGAAAAAAGAGAAAGGAAGAAAAGAGAGAAGGTAGGAAAAGAAAGGCGGAGAGAAGGAAAGAACGAAGAGAAAGAAGGAAAGAAGAGAAAGAAAAAGGAAGGCAAAGAAGAGAAGGAAGGAAAGAAAGAAAAAGGAAGGGAAGAGAAAGGAAGGCAAAGAAGAGAAAGGAGGAAAGAAAAAGGAAGGCAAAGAAGAGAAAGAAGGGAAGAGAAAGGAAGGCAAAGAAGAGAAAGGAGGAAAGAAAGAAGCCGAGAAAAGAAAGAAGAAAAAAAGAAAGAAAGAAGCTGAGGCCGCTGGTGGCGGGGACCCAAACACGGCCCCGGGAGGGCAGAGCAGACCCGGCACCGGAGACCGATCCTGGCCCTGTGCCAGGAGGCCGAGGCTGTCGGCGGAGCGGAGCCAACCGCGGCCCCGGGCCGGGAAGTCGAGGCGGCCGGCGGGTGGGAGCCTGGGAGCCTGCCCCGGCCGCGGCCACCCCGCTGCCCTGGCCGCATGGGGCAGGCAGGCAGGCGCGCGCACATGCCCCAGCCCTGAGCCTGCCTGCTCCGCCCTGGGGCAGGGAGGGCCAGCCCAGAGGCCGGGCCTGCCGCGGCAAAGCCGCAGCCCCGGGGGTCTGGTGGGGGTTGCCGGCGTGCGTGGGGGTCCCTCAGTGCTGCGTGGGGGTCCGGCCACGCACCCGCGCAGCTTAGAGGGAACACTGGCGGGGACCCGAACGCGGTCCTGGGAGGGCAGAGCAGACCCCGGCAACGGAGACCGATCCTGGCCCCGTGCTGGGAGGCCGAGGCTGTCGGTGGAGCGGGGCCAGGTCAGCTCCGGGCCGGGAAGTCAAGGCGGCCGGCGGGTGGGAGCCCGGGAGCCTGCCCCGGCCGCGGCCACCCCGCTGCCCCGGCCGCATGGGGCAGGCAGGCAGGCGCGCACACATGCCCCGGCTCTGAGCCTGCCTGTTCCGCCCTAGGGAAACTGGACGCAGCCACAGCAGGGGCGGGGGCTGGGTAAATGACCTTGGCGGGCCGTATCTGGCCCGGGGGCCGTAGTTTGAGGACCCCTGCTATAGAGGAAGGTGAAAACCCCCTAGAAAATTCCTTCCCAACCCCAAATATGGCGATCAGTTAAACCCTGAGCATGTGGGCAAGTCTCACCAACCAGTCACCCAAGAAAGAATTCTCTGTAATAACTCAGAACCACTCCATCCACCCTCCCTTCTTAGACCACTGACATATCCATCACCAGTAGGCAAAGATCAGTCAATTACCAAACTACCACCCCCTCCATAAATTTATCGAGCTTGGTTTTGAAGGCAGTTATATTTTTTGCCCCCACAGCTCCCCTTGGAAGGCTATTCCAGAACTTTACTCCTCTGATGGTTAGAAAGCTGCATCTAATTTCAAGCCTAAATTTCCTGATGGACAGTTTGTAACCATTTTTTCTTGTGTCCACATTGGAGCTGTACTCAAATAATTCCTCTCCCTCCCTGGTATTTATCCCTCTGATGTATTTATAGAGAGCAATCATATCTTCTGTCAACCTTCTTTAGGTTAGGCTAACCTGTTAGATAAACTGCGCCCTCCCTACCCTCACACCATCACCACAGAAGGACCCTTCAAAATACAGTTAGTTCAAAAGGTTTCCATGAGTTCTCTCATTTTATTCTACACTGCCATAGCTCCCCAATTATAATCTAACCAATCAATGTGTATGTTATTTCTTAAAACACCTGCAATAACTGCTGTAAGATCTCACTGAACTGTTTTCCCCTACAACTGGGTCCATGCTCCCCCACCCCCCACTACCCATTATCATGGAATGGTATTCCTAAGCCAATAATGAAGGCAATTACCCTCTTCCTCATTCAGATCCCTCATGTTGATCTCTCAGTTTTTTGCAAAGCCTATAAGAAACTGGTCAACTAAATCATTTATTTATTTTTCGTCTTTAAAATCCAACAACAACAAACTTCTTTATTTCACCATATCATGTTCCATCCTTCATATAGGTTTACTTATACTGCCCTGTTCTCCCACCTAGCCACAATCTTTCTTTCATTGTGTCTGAAAGTTGCTTGTGGCCTGGATCGCATATTGTTAGATACCTACTCTAAGTGCTATAAATACACAAAATACCCCACAATTAATCTTTTTTTTAGACTATACACACTTTCTTTTTCCTCAGTCATCATGACCCTTCTTATTGCTATTCTGTTATTTGTTCTAATTCTTCCTATGATCACAGTAATTTGGAGGAACCAGAAGTATACACAATGAATCAGATGCATAGCACCAGGCCCACGAAGAGTGGCAATACTGCCTCTCTAATTGCATATGAAATTCCCTCTGGCAAATACAATACCATTGACAGCTCACTGCAAGATCCTTTTAGCTTACCATATTTGGTGCCTTCCAAATGATGAGCCCTAAACTGACACATATACTGTTTATTTCCCAGATTTCCTAGATTATAAAACCAAAAGGGACCACTGTGATCATCTAGCATGACCTCTTGTACAACATAGATCATAAAACCCCAAATTAATTCCTTTTTGAACTACAGCATATGTTTCAGAAGAACTTCTGATGGAGAATCAACCACAACCCTGCTTAATTACCCTCACTGTTAAAAATTTGTGCTTATTTTGAGACTCAGTTTGTCTAGCTCCAACTTCTGCCTATTAGATCTTGTTACATTTTTGTCTGATAGATTGAACAGCCCTGCATTATCAAATTTCTTTACACAATATAGGTACTTACCGAACTGTGATCAAGTCAACCCAAACCTTATTTTGTAAAACTAAAGAGATTGAGCTCTTTGAAGTCTTTCACTACAAGCCATAGCTTCCAATCTTTTAAACATTCTTATGGCTCTACTGTTTACCCACATCTTTCATGAACTGGACATCAGAAAAGAATACAACAGGTGCACTAGTGCCAAATATAGAGATAATATAACTTCCCTATTACTACTTAAGACTCCCTGGTTCCTACATTCAAGGACTGTATTAGCCCTTTTGGCCACAACACTGCCCTTGGAATTTATATTCAGCTGTAATCCATCGTGACCGCCAAGTGTTTTTGAGAGCCACTGCTTCCCAAGACAGCATGACCTTTGCTTCTACATGTATGACTTTACATTTGGCCATATCATAAAACATTATTTGCTTGTATTCAACTCACCAGTTAATCTAGATGATCTCTATCAATGACCTGTCTTCTTCATTATTAGCCCATTCTTTGTTCTGCTACAAATTCTATCAGTGATGATTTTATGTTTTCCTTCAGTCATTGATAAAAATGTTAAATACTTCAGGGCCAAGAACTAATGCTTGTAAAACTCCACTATAATCAAACCTAGTCAATGATGATTACCCATTTACAATTACATTTTCAAACCTATCACTTAGCCAGTTTTTAACCCATTAAATGTGTGTCATGTTGACTTACCATTCTAGTCTCCTAATCAAACTGTTTTACCATATGAAAACCAACTTAAATGCCTTACAGAAATTTAAGTACATTGTATTATTCTCCCCCCAGATTCAGGATTTTATATCTATTTGCATGCTCAAAGTAACTTGACAGACATAAACTTACTTTAATACTGTACAGTTTCGTAAGAATTTTTTTTACCATGAATGGGAAATCCTTCTTCTGCAAACAGACAAGGTTCAAGATTTTTCAGAGAAGTTCTGCCCTCAAGTCGCGCAAGTAGCTTTTAAAACAAAAGATAAAAACACGTTGTGTTAACTAAATATAATGGGCCATAGGAATCAAGTTAATAAGACAGAGCAAAACCACAGAACTTAGTGCGTTTTCCATGACAGCTCTATCAACAGATTAATTTGATTTTAACCTGCCTTTTTGCACACATGTGCAAGCTCACGGACTGGACAGTACAGTAACCAACATTGACATTCTATCTCTCCTAGCAACAAGCGCCAGGATTCCATGGTGATAAGTGCCATGTAAAAACCTTGTATTTACCAAGCCACAAGCGTGAGCTACTGGTAGATAAAACTGCTGCAAGAATGGGTGTCTTTGAAATATGGGAGTGTTGCAATTTTATAGGTTGAAAGGAAAGAAGATCTTCATGTAACGGCCATCAGACAGTAACTTCAAACTAGAGATCTGGAGTTGAAAGGCTGTATTCCCCATTATCAGTCTCCTGAGTCATCCAGATCCTCAGTTCATTTATAAGTAAAAGCTTCTTAAATATTTCAACTTACATGTGATGAACAACTCTAATGGCCTACTGATCCTACCACCTCACCATCACTTGTTCAAACATAGCACAAGCTGGTAGTGATCAAAAGTCATTATATGATGGTTGTTCAACAGCCTTTGTAAGGCAAGTGGGGGTTCTTGGGCCAGTTCTTAAATGGACAGGTGTCTACATAACAAATGGCTTTATAGTTGACAGTCTCAAGACACAAGCCAACACTTCAAGAAATGAACATTTCACCGACTGTTAAAAATATCCTTCTATAAATGAATTGACGCACACCAGCAAAAAGCTTACACTACTGCCAGAGTACATGTCCTGAAGACAGAGCACTTCAACTTCCATGACCTACCACCCAGCACCCTTCACATACACTAAGATTTTTAGAATAAAGAAAATTCTGTAGTACAAGTGTATCATTTGAGCTGTGTACACATAACTGTAAATATGGTTTCTCAGCACACATCTCCCCCTCCTCCACATCATATGTGATGGACAATTTTTCCTCTGAATCTTCTTGCTATTATCAGTTTAAATTAATAAAAAATAATTTTCTGTGTGTTTTCTTTTAATGGTAGTACAAAAACTTCAAATGACAGTGAATTTGTTTCAAGAGGTTATGATGTGAGTCTAAGTATGACACTGCCACTGACATTGTACCATTTTCTTCCATAACAAAATGTCAATGTGTATGCTTTTGTAACACTTCTGTTCATGTGTGTTGATATGAATCTCATGAGATGCCCACTAAAAATAAAATAAAAACACTAATTGACTTCATACTGGACCTATAATTCATGCATTTGTTCAATGCATGAAACACTTATTAATACCAATATTCATTGAAAAAAATATTCTGTATAACAAGATCAGAGAAGATACTGACTATAACTTGCTCATTTTCTGTGCTGCTGCTTTTCCCTCCTGCTTATGGAGTCTCCACCTCCTATGTTATGTTTTCTCCATTCTCATCACCCTGCACTGTATCTTTCCCCTCAGAGTCTCCTGTCCCCTTCTTCTTTTCTACCTGCTTTCTCTGAACCAAGTCTTCTACTGCTCCATTGAGTTTAATATGAAGGCGAACAAGTGAAGTTTACCAGAATATCATGATATCCAAGAACTCTAAGAAAGTATTTTGAAATGTTTCACTTTGCAGTGAGACCCCATTTTCATAGCAAATGTTTCATATTTACAAATATCACTCATTTTATGTATGTCCAGAAGATAATACATATCCATTTATCATTGAAAAAGTTAGACTATTATCCTGCTCCCTAGCCTCTTTCTACTTCCATTCTTTGGCTGCTACTTACTAGACAAAACAATCAAGTTTACTTTGTTTGGCAAGTTAATAAAGTTTACTAAAAATCCAACAAAGCAGTGTAGCTGGAAACAGTAAGACTGTATAGATAACTGTTTTAGAGATCCAAGTCTCACAAGATCATGGGATGCTTTACTTTGATGCTTAAGAAGGCCTCAGCCATCAGGAGACACAGGCTGTCAAACTGAGACACTATGAATATACTTAAAACTTCTCTGAACAGCCTTGCTTCTGGGATAATAAATGATCAGATTGCCTTTTAAAACCATACTTAGCTGAAAAATTCCAACCGTTACCTCCCTCAATCTAAAAAAAAGGCATAAAGAGGAAGCCAGCAAATAGTTGCTTTACTGTATTGGTGTTTATTAAAACACTATTAAATGTTTTAAGACTCATCTAAATCCACAACACAATGTGTGTTTAGGGTCCTACAGCATCCATAGTGCAACCCTGATACAATTAATTATTACATTACAGTGTTGCAAACGGTAATTAATTTATTATTATTATTATTATTAGGTAAATGATAGGATTTTGGCTGGGGCTGGAGCCTGTCTGTTGATGATTTGTGAAGCTCCACTCCTTATGCACCACCAGGCCTATGTGAAACCCTTCTGATTGGCCACCTGTCCCACTTGCCCATCTTCTAGGCAAAGCAATCAATCTGAACTGCTGAGTTCTCTCTCTCTTCCCATAGTAACATGAAGCCATTCATGTGGGGGCAGAAGGAGCCTGACAGCTCTTCTTCCTATTCCTGCACTCTTTTAAGCAAAGGGGCAGGCTGGGGCTCCTATGCTCCACCCTTCCCCCCCAGCCTGGGTGGGGAGAGAAGATACTTTACAGCTCCTCTCCCCACCCAGAGCTGGGAAATGGAGGTGAGGAGCCCAGGAGAAGAGGTCAGGTTGTGGGAGCTGAACTGATGGGGTGTAGAAAGATGAGCTGAACTGATGTGGGGGAAGAACTGATGCAGGGACAGGACAGGTTTGGACAGTGGGGTGCAGAATTAATTACTGATGAAGTGTTAGGCAGATGTGTCAGTGAGTGCTCTTGCACTAGAGGTAGGAAAAAAAAAAATCACCTTACACAATGATTCCGGAAAAATGAAAAACACAATCTCATACCCAAGGTGGGTGAGGGAGTTTTAAATAAATAAACAAATAAATAAATAAATAATAAGACAGACCAAAACCCTGCCACAATACAATCTCTTACAAAATTCTCCTTTTTGGAACTTGGCTTATATATTTTTTTCTCTCTTCAGGTTTGCATTACTGCATTTATTTATTGCAGAACTGCTCATCTGCCATTGTACTAGAATGCCTCTAAACACGAATGGGGGAGACGTAAGTTTGTTTTGAGATGTTCTTGTTTTAAAGGATATAAACTCTATCTTAATGCTTAATTGGTATGGTGTTCAAGATGTTTTCTTTTTTTTTAAAAAAAAGGTGTTCAAACTGAAATTACTCCCTACTTTTGAAATAGAACACATTTTTCTGAGAAAAGTTAGTAGTATGGATGGTTCAACTCTTCTGATATAAATTAAGACTAGGTTGAAGCAAAACTGTGGTTGTTAAAGATCCGTGGAACTTTTCGGGAATGCTGGAAATACCTAGTTTCTTCGCCATATACTGGCATAGGCTATGTCATTATTAAATGTGTTAAGAGACCCACTGCTCAAAGCAAGAGAGCGAGACACAATCTTACCATTCACAAGCTATTTGCTTTTTCAAAATTCACTTACTCCCTTTTACTGCCTTCACCTCTTATAGCTTCCATTGTCACTTTGTTTTTACAAAGCACATTTTATGAGATTTCTGAACAATTAGTTTGGTACAGAATTGTTTACTTATGAGCTACACAACATTCTACAAATAAGTGTTGCAGCAAGAATTAAAGCAGATTTTCAGAGCACTGGTGAGTGTCACATGGTCAGAGAAGAGTAGGGAGGCAGGAAAAATAACTGGATGAAGAATTAAAAGGAACATAAGCCTTATTGCTATGAGCAAAACTTTTAAAAAACAATTTAAAATCTTTGAAGTTTAGAATAGGTAGCATCTAAACTGACTGAAGCTCTGCAAGAGTACGAAACAAACAAGGAGTCCTGTGGCACTTTTAAAGACTAAAATTTATTTGTTGCATAAGCTTTCATGGGAAAGATCTCACTTTGTCAGATGAATAAAATGGAAAATATGGCATGTAGGCTGTAAATATAAAAATACAGAGTAGGATGATTCATAAGGGAGGACTTCAATTACCCTGACATCTGCTGGGAGGGCAACACAGCAGTGCACAGGCATTCCAGGAAGCTTTTGGAGAGTGTTGAAGACAACTTCCTGGTAAAAATGCTGGAGGAACCAACTAGGGGCCTTGTACCTCTTGACCTGCTGCTCACAAACAGAGAAGAATTGATCAGGGAAGTAGAAGTGAATAGCAACCTGGGCAGCAGTGACCATGAGATGGTAGAGTTCAGGATCCTGATCAAAGGAAGAAAGGAAAGAAGTAGAACACACACCCTGGACTTCAGAAAAGCAGATTTTGGCACCCTCAGGGAACTGATGGGCAGGATCCCTTGGGAGGCTAATCTGAAGGGGAAAGGCTTCCAAGACATCTGGCTGTATTTTAAAGAAACCCTACTAAGGACACAGGAAGATATCATTCCGATGTGCAAAAAGAACAAATATGGAAGGCGCCCAGAGTGGCTTAGCAGAGAACTCTGCAGTGAGCTGAAACACAAAAGGGAAGCTTACAGATGACGACTAGGGAGGCATATAAGCTATTGCTTGGGCCTGCAGGAATAAAATCAGAAAGGCCAAAGGGCAATTAGAGGTGCAGCTAGCAAGGGATGTGAAGGATAACAGGAAGGGGTTCTACAAGTATGTCAGTAACAAGAGGAGGATCAGGGATGGTGTAGGTCGCTTATTGAAAGGGGCCGGTATCCTTGTGGTGGATGATGTGGAAAAGGCTGACGTACTCAGTGCTTTTTTTTTTATCTCAGTCTTCACAGGCAGGGTCAAGCTCCCAGGCTACTACACAGGGTAACAGAATGGAGAGAAGGTGAGCGGCCCTTTGTGATGGAAGGTTAGGTAGGGATTACTTAAAGGAGTTGGATGTGCACAAGTCTATGGGGCCAGGTGAACTGCATCCAAGGGTGCTTAGGGAGTTGGCCGATGTGACTGCAGAACTGCTGGCCATTATCTTTGAAAACTCGTGGAGAACAGGGGAGGTCCTGGAGGATTGGAAAAAGGCAAATATAATACCTATCTTCAAAAAAGGGAAAAAGGAAGATCCGGAGAACTACAGACCAATCAGCTTCACCTCAATCCGTGGAAAAATCATGGAGGTTCTCAAAGACTCCATTCTGAAACACGTGGAGGAAAATAGAGTAATCAGGAACAGTCAGCATGGATTCACCAAAGGCAAATCGTGCCTGACCAACCTGATTGCCTTCTATGATGAGATGACTGGATTTGTGGATGCGGGAAGAGCCGTCAACGTGATATACCTCGACTTTAGCAAATCTTTTGATAGTTTCCCACAGCATTCTTGTCGGCTAGTTAAGGAAGTATGGGTTGGATGAATGGACCATAAGGTGGAGAGAAAACTGGCTAGATCATCGGGCTCAGTGGGTAGGAATCAATGGCTCAGTGTCTAGTTGGCAAACAGTAATGAGTGGAGTGTCCTGGGGGTCGGTTCTGGGGCCAGTTCTGTTCAACATCTTCATTAATGATCTGGATGATGGGATAGCTTACACGCTCAGTAAGTTCGCAAATGACACCAAGCTGGGGGGAATGGAAGATGCACTGGAGGGCAGGGATAGGATTCAGGGAGACCTAGACAAATTGGTGCATTGGACCAAAAGAAATCTCATGAGGTTCAACAAGGACAAGTGCAAAGTCCTGCACTTAGGATGGAAAAATCCCATGTACTGCTAAAGGCTGGGGACCGATCAGTTAAGTAGTAGCACTGCAGAAAAGGATCTGGCGGTCATAGTGGACGGGAAGCTGGACATGAGTCAACAGTGTGCTTTTGCTGCCAAAAAGGCCTATGGCATATTGGGCTGCATCAGTAGGAGTGTTGCCAGCAGATCGAGGGATGAGATTATTTCCCTCTATTCGGTACAGGTGAGGCTGCATCTGGAATACTGTGTCCAGTTTTGGGCTCCCCAATACAGAAAGAATGTTGACAAATTAGAAAGAGTCCAGCGGAAGGCAATGAAAATGATTAGGGGGCTGGGGCACATGACTTATGAGGAGAGACTGAAGGAGCTAGGCTTATTTAGTCTGCAAAAGAGAAGACTGAAAGGGGATTGATAGCAACCTTCAACTACTTGAAGGGGTGCTCCAAAGAGGAGAGAACTAGGCTGTTCTCAGTAGTAACAGAGGACAGAAAAAGGAGCAATGGTTTCAAGGTGAAGCTGGGAGGTCGAGGTTGGATAATAGGAAAAACTTTCTCACTAGCAGGGTGGTGAAGCATTGGAATGGGATAGCTAGGGAGGTGGTGGAATCTCCAACTTTGGAAACATTTAAGGCCTGGTTAGCCAAAACCATGGCTGGAATGATTTAGTGGGAGTGGTCCTGCTTTTAGGTGGCAGTTGGACTAGGTGACCTCATGAGGTCCCTTCCAACCCTAAGACTCTATGATTCTAAGGTTAATTCAAACAGATCTAGAGTGATAGGCTAGCTTTCTATCCCTCTAGATCTGTTTGAATTAACTTTGTGACACATCCTTCTCTATTTTCAGCCTATATCAGGGGTCAGCAACCTTTGCCAGTCCCTGTGCTAGCCCCACCCCATGCCCCCTCACCTGGTGCCAGGGGGATAGGGGAGGGCAGGAGGGAACAGGAGCCACACACGTGGTGGCACCTTTTCCCTAGTGGCTCCACCCCCCCATCTGGGGAGTGGGACCAGCAGGGGACAGGATCCATGCACATGGTGGTGCCTTTTCCCTGCTGACTCTGTCCCCAGCTGGGGAGCAGGGTTAGCAGGGCATATGAGCCACAGCTTTGGGGGAATGCAGCTTCAGTCCCACTGTGTCCACAGGAGGGGACCAGCAGAGGGAGAGCAGCAGCTGGGCACAGTGCTGCTCCCCCAGTGGCTCCTTGGGCACATGTTCTCCTATGTGAGAGGGTGGGGATGTGTGGGCTTTTACTACAAGTGACTCTATGGCCCCACTGCACCCATGAGAGGAGGCAGGGGCAGGGCCAGCACAGGAACAGGCACCAGGGAGGTAGTGCGCTTTTGTCTGACAAGCTGCACAACTTTGGTGGCAGACAGGCTCCTGGGCTGTGTGGTGTGTGCTTGGGGGAGGGGAGGAGGGCTAGAGCAGCATATGTGCCAGCTTTCGCACACGTGCCAGCTTTTGCACACACATGGGGGGTTGCTGACCCCTGGCCTACATGCTGCATTTTCCCTTTCATTCCTCTGACAAAGCAGGATTGTACCCACGAAAGCTCCAGTGCTGCTTAGTCTTTAAAAGTGCCCCTGGGCTCCTTGTTTGTTTTGTTGAAACAGACCAACATGCTACTCTTCAACTTGCCTCTAAGTGTATGCAAGCCTCAGGGGTGGTTAATGGGGGGATACAGGCCCGGAGTCAGCGGGTCATCCCTAATCCGCAAAGCACTTACACCTTTCCTGAATTCTAGCCCCACTTCAGGCCCACAGGGTAAGCAGATCACCCCCCGAGGCCGCTGGGCTGCCGCGGGCCATGCTGTGCACAGGAGGGCCGGCCAGCCGCGCTGACGCAGCCCCACAGTGCCTGGGGCAGGGAAGAGAGCAGAGCTGGGCAGGCCATCTGCAGGAAGGGCACAACACGTGACATGGGGCCGCGCGACAGGCGACGCCCGCGGGCCAAGCTCAGAGTCAGCAGACAGCCACGCCTGCGCGTGCCACGTGCCCCCACCAGAGCCCCGCCCCCAACTCAACCGCCACGCACCGGTCGTTAAGGCGCGGCGCTGAAGGGAGGGCCGCTGGGAATAGAAGGGCGCGCGGGCGCGGCCCAGGGCACTGGAAGGGCGCGCCCCACGCAGGAAAAGGCGGGGGGCTGCCTCTCACCTGAGCGCCCGACTCCGCCTTCCGGCACCCGTCACTCATAGTGGGGGTGGGCAGCCTCAGCGCCGCCTCAAACCAAAACACACACACACGGTGCACATGCGCAGTGTGCGCCAAATCAGCGCCGCCTCAAACCAAAACGCGCGTGCGCGCCGTGTGCGCTCAGTCGGCGCATGCGCGCTTTTGCACCCTACGCCGGCACCATCACGCTGACCAGCCGTTCTTGGGGAGCCGGGGGCCATGCTGCGCGTGCATAGGGGGCGCTGTCCTGATTCACTGACACTTACGTAATTTACGTGACCTATCAATTCCCACTCCCTGGGCAGCGGGCGCGAGCTGAGTTGCAGGGTGCGGTGGTGGGGGTAATTGCACATCTTGCAGGGACGTGATCGCTTCTTTCAATTGTTTTCCGTGATCCTCAGCGATCAGTAATTTCCAGGAGTGAGATTTAAAAATACTATTTAATGGCCGGTGTGGAATACTTGTAAGTGAATTGGAAACAATGTGCCCAAAGCCAAAGGGGTCTAGGTCAGCCAAGCAAACAAGGAGTCCTGTGGCACTTTTTAAGACTAACACATTTATTTATCGCATGAGCTTTCGTGGGAGAAAATCCCACTTCCTCAGACACTTGGAAGATGCTTTCAAAGTGGGATTTTTCTCCCACAAAAGCTCATGTGATAAATAAATTTGTTAGTCTTTAGAAGTGCCCCAGGACTCCTTGTTTGTTGGGCCAAAATCAGCTCTGACAAATTCCAGAGGGGTAGCTGTATTAGACTATGTACAGCAACAATGAGAGTCCTGTGGCTCCTTAAAGACCATCAAATTTCTGTGACATAAACTATTGTGGGCTCTAGCCCACTTTTGTCAGATGCATCTGATGAAATAGATTGGAGCCCAAGAAAGCTTATGCCCAAAGAAATTTGTTAGGCTTTAAGGTGCCACAGGACTTCCGTTGTTTTAGCTCTGACAGACTGCATGCCACGCCACTGAAGGCAATGACGTCAGGCAAGAATTTAGTCTTAACAATTTAAAACGTAGGGATCTAAGACTAGCAGCTGATACTTCTACGACATGTTCCTTCTGAAGATCTCAATGCACTTTGCAAATATTACTGAATTAGGCCTGACAACATCCTGGAGAGAAGTATGGCTGTCATTGCTCTACAGGTGAATTCTGAGAAAGAAGGGCTTGGCTAATAAAATTAATGACATGGATTGAAATGACTCAAAGGAAATAGTTCTCCATTTGTCCTATAGGGGATGCCTATGGAATTCACTCCTGCAACAGGTCGGAGAATCAGTTAATACATATTAGACCCTCGGAGTTACAAACACCAGAGTTATGAACTGACCAGTTGTCCACATTTTTCACTTGGAACTGGCAGGGCTGGATTAACACAGGAGCTGAAGCCCAGGGCCCCTGGCTAAGGTGTGAGGGAACAAAAATCCAGCCCACGCCAGCTGTCCCTGCTCCCAGGGAGGCACTGCTTGGAGGGAATGTAGGAGAGACCTTCTTAGCCCTCTGCTCCAGGTAGTGTAGCCTCCTGGTCACACACCCCCAGCTGCAGGGGGAGAATTAGCTCCAAGCTGCTCCCAGTTGAGCTGACTGAGATTCCTTCCACTCACCCCCCCAAGCTGTGGCCAGCTGCCTTCATTTGCAGGATGGGGGATGCAGCTTGCTTTGGGCTCAACTCCTGGGAGCCAGAGCCATAAGCAGGCTGGAAAGGGGTGAGCGGACTGGGCTAGAAGGGGGAACAGGGATGTGAGGAGCTGGAGGAGGTGAAGGGGGCAGGGCAGGAGAGGAGGGAGACGGTAGTGGGTGGCTGGAGTGCAGATGAGGCAATGCAGGGAAATCAGGATAGGGAGGTTAGGGGCTGGAGAAGAGGTGGATATGAGTGGGTGTGACAGTGTGAGGGAAGGGCGGATGTGGGGAGGGGAAGCTGGAGGGAAATGTGGGAGTAGAAGCCTCACTGCTTAGGCTGTCACAGCTCCACAGTTCTTTTCAGTCTCTGTTTTGGAACAGGAGGGCCTGCCAGATTGTATAAAGCAAATCTGAACCCCTCCTGTTTGTCAGTGTTAAGACTACTTGTTGGTTTACACCAAGTTACACTCTTCCTCTCTCCACCGGTCCCTTCCTATGGGACTGAGCTCCTACCTTTGGGAGCAGAGTCACAGTTTTAATAGTAGCAGTTTATTTTGCCTGGTGGGGTAATGTCCCATTCTTTGGGGCCTCTTGTAGGTTCCCACCCCTGTAGGGAGAGGGGAATCCAGATCACTGCTCCTGCAATGGTCTTACCAGAGCCATATTCACTCCTGCCCCTAGCTCCATGCTTCAACCTTACCTTCTGGTACAGCATGTGTAGCTCCTTCCCCGCTGCCAGTGCCACACCTCACAGATGCTGAAGAGCTAACTTGCCTTCCTAGCCTCATGTTGCCCAATGCTTTGCTCTGGTTTAGTGTGAGGTTTTAAACCTCATCTTACACCCTCCTTTTTTTCAGTCCAGGCAAGTATGTGTTGACATTACCCCTTCATCTCATGAAAAGAAGCTTGCATTTTTATGGTCCATGTTAGCTTGGTGTAGTACTACACCACAGTATGGCTGCAGAGACAAATACCACTGCATGAGTCAGGAGTTGGGGACTTTCATAAACTGTAGCTGTCATAGAGGTGCATGGTCAGTCCCTAGCCGAAAGGGGCGACCTCATAGGTGTAGTGCAGGGCTTTGATAGCCCACTTTACTGCTAAGATCTCCTTCTCAGTCACAAAGAAGGTGACTTCCAGGGAAACAACTTCATTCCTGCCAAGGCAGAAGACAGGGTGTTCCTCTCTTTCCACCTTTTATGGCAGTTCCACTCCAAGGCTAACATCAGATGCAGCCATCTGTAAAGTAAAGACTTTGACAATGGAGTGAAAGAAAACAGGGTCCTGGTTTCTCTTGTTTTACTTGCTGCTGTTTCCTTACTTTATCACTGACCTGAGCAAGCTCCTCATATGCACACTTCAGCATTAGAGGAATTTGTTGTCAATAAAATCAGCTTGGCTCTGCCTGCCTGCCTGCCTGATCTATTGACCTAATCAGAGTACATATATACCAGGTTGTGGGATACATGGGTGCTTGGCTTGAGTCCCCAGGGGGTCTAAGCCATCAGTAGGGGTGGGGTCATT
This sequence comes from Pelusios castaneus, assembly GCA_007922175.1. NCBI lineage: Eukaryota > Metazoa > Chordata > Testudines > Pelomedusidae > Pelusios > Pelusios castaneus. Next base: position 790,751 of record ML686061.1, read on the forward strand.
AATTGGAGACCTGGACATGACTTCTCCCAAGTCATTACCCTCCTCAGCCTACCCATTCCCTGGGGTTCTATAGTTCTGTCCACAGACTACTTTTTTATTTCCTTTGTGGAATTCCCTTGCCCTTCCTCTATCTAGTAGAACTCTCAGTCCCACCCGATTATCATGAGGTAGGCCAGGTTCATGGCTAACCAACATGCAGACTTTCTCCACACAGTACTGTATAGTTAACTGCACCCATTTCATGTGGTTGGGGTAAACATCCTTGTGTATGCATTGTAGAAATATGGTATTTGAGGGCTCTCACTCAGCCTTTGCTAAACATTCTCTGATATCCTTAGCTTATTAAGCTTGAGATTCTGACACTATTAATTGCACTGAGATCCATCTCCAAGGCCCCCTTCACTCTCTTTCCCTCCCCAACTACTTAAAAAAACCTCATTCAGTCAGGGCCATATCATGGGCACAGAGTGAGCTGCTCATTATCAGGGCCAGAGATCAGTGATTGGTCAGGGCCAAGCTAGGTCAAAACCACAGAGTCAGAGTCTGTTACCAAATTGAGAACAACAGGCAAGAACTGGGATTGTGCTAGGCCAGGATCTTTCACCAGGGAAGCAATGGTCTTAAGCCAATGACAGTAAACCAGGATCAAGATCAGGCGTCTGGAAGCTGGACGAGTTGCAGTGAGATGGGATCTAACAGAATCACAGTGGAGATCTGCATTCCTCAGTGAACTCCCAGAAATGTCTTCCAGGTTTACATGGGAATGCTAGCCAACCAGGGAATCATGGATGGCTATCACTCATGCCCCTTAATGTGGGACTTCCTTCAGATTTCAGCATCTCAGTACCTCTTGGTGGCAATCCTTCTGGGCCCCTGGTGGCACTGAGAAGTGTTTGCTGCAGACCCCAGTTCTAGGCACGTTTTTACACAGGTTCCACAGGTGGACTAGCCATTTGGCTGTTCTGGCAAATGTCAGAGGGTTGGTGCACTCGAGGGCTGGAGGGCCAGTTTCTTAAAAAAAACTAATTACGGCCTCTCATGGGATGCACATCCATGCACCCTTGGGCTATGATCTATGTAACTTTTCTGTTCACTTTTGCAATGTAATTGTATGGTTTGAGGCCAGTTATGCCATGCAGTGTTCCCTTTTGAATGCTCTACCATATTGTTATGGTATTAGCTTCCTGCAGCATTATGTATGTGTACAGATATGAAGCATGTTACATACCTCAGACCGTCAAGACTACCACTCTGGGGCTGGAGGGTTGCATGACAAAGGCAATGCAAATTGAATTGCCTAGCTCAGGTGGGACAAAGGAAATCATAAAGCAGAACAGAGAGGGAAGGGCTGAGGGGGATTGGAAAACAAATACAGGTACTTTGAATGAGGGAGAAGTAATTAGGTCTGTCCACATGGCCAGGAGGGCCTAGTTTGGCTGAACACCACCAACAGTTAGTCTTGTGGGTAAGAATGAGGGGAATAGACTAAAGAGTAATCTTGGAATAGTGTTACTAGATTAGCATGCGTTTTATGTGTATTATTTTGGTTGTGGTACCTCCTGATGCCTTTATTAAATGATTGTTCATTGATTTGCTATATACTCACTTAAAATTATATCCTAAGCAATAAACTAGTGGTTTTTTTATCTAAAGCTGTGTGGACTTTAGAAGGTGTGAATGAGTGAGGCTGAGGCTATCCATTTCTATGTTAAATGGACAGACATGAGTTTATGGTGATTGGGGAAGGGTCTCAATCCCTGTAGGACGGAAGTTTCCAGTGTGGTATCTGGAGGCGCTTGTGTGGGGACTGTCGCCTAAGTGGCAAGAGGGCACATATCCACTTCCTGGGACCACTTACACACAGGAATCTGGTATGGACTGACTCATGAGTGAGTGGTCACCTGGCAAGCGAGGTAAGTTGGAGTTCAGGAGTGGAGATCAGGGGTCACAGCGGCACACCAGACCAGATTCTGGGAGAGGCCTTTCACATGGCCTGCCACAGGAGCCTTCATCAGGCCCTCCAGCTAGGCCTGGCTGAGCACAGTAGCTGCTTCATCCTCCCAGCTCTGCCTTTTTTCCCTACTCCTCTCTTACCACCACATGGGCTCAGTGGTGTCCTGGCCAGTGCATGTTGGCTGCTCCTCCCTCCCAGCCCCACCATGTGGTCCTAGCTGGCAGCATCCTGGCTGGAGTGCAACAGCCTCTCCCTGCTCCACCTCCTCTCCCTGACCCTCTCCCACCACATGGGCCCAGTGGTGCTCTGGCTGGTGTGCTCATGCCAGGGCAGATTATTAGTCCCAGTCCATCACTGATAGTCCTTTCTATGTATTTCCTCTTCCCTCTGTCACAACAGGGTTGGGGAGCACTCTACTGGGGCCCAACCCAGGGGCCTAAAGGGCTGCTATAGTACCCAGAACATCTGTTGGTGTATGTGGTGGAGGGGGTAGACCACTGTAGCAGAGAAGGGGTTAATGGAGTCCTAGAGAGGCTGTGGGGGTTGCAACCAATCAGAAGGGTGTAAGGGAAGCAGCTAGTTAGGGCCAGGCAGCCCCATATAAGAAGGACTGCCAGCATGAGAGAGAGGTCAATCATCCTCAGGAGCCCTCTGGGAGAAGGCTGGCCAGTCTCCTAGATAGAGCAGTGGCTGGCTCCAGAGAAGAAGCAGCTGAGAGTTCTGAGGCAAGGGCTGCGATGGATTGTAAGGCTGGCTCCAGGAGAGGTGCAGCTGCTGGGCCTTGGAGTAAGGGATAGACAGATATAGCAGGACTGATTCCAGACAGGGAGCAAAGGCCTGACTCAGTGGCCACAGCATTCCTGAAAAACAGTAATCATGTAGAATACGTTATGAGAATTCATAAAGGAACTTTGCATAGCATATTGGGTATCGAACCATACAACTACATTGCAGAAGTGAATAGGAAAGTTACATAGATCAAACCTTAGGGGTGCATGGATGTGCATCCCGTGACACCCCCAAGAAGGGGAAGGAGTAGGGACTGAACCACAGCTGGAGGTCTGTGCTGGGAAGTGGATACCATGACTGTAAGAAGATGTGGGTCCAGCAACAGAGAGAGGATGGGTAGTGCACCACTCGAGAGGGCATGATGGCCACTCGAGCAATTTCCTGTTTACCAAAACTGTATAAATCGCATTGAGTGAGAGAGTCTCCAGAAAACAAGTTCAAAAAGAAAGATGCATTTCCAATAGCATCTGCTCTCCCTTCTAGAGAAAAACTATTGTTTGGGCATCTTTTGCAGCTGTAACAGCTGTACAAACACTGCTGGTGCTGTTACACAGACAGTGCTGATGGCTCGAGGGGCACCCTCAGGCTACTCACATGTCAAGCAGAAGAAGCCTAATTTCCTACCTCTATAAATGGAACGGCTGGTGCACAAGATTCCTGAACACTAATCTACTTTCTGACTCTGCTACACGAACAGAATATTTAAAAAAAAAAACACACAAAAGAGAGAGAAATAGAAGTGGGAATTGCTTCCTGCACTTAGGCTATATATTATCTCTCTGAGCAGGAGGTACCATGGTGGTGAACAGGGACCTCTCACTGCCTACCCTAAGTTATACTTGCCTTGGGCTGGAGTGCATCTCTTTGAGGCATAGTCATAGTGTAAGTAGCACAAGTAGCAATTTAGACCATTGTTCAGGGTCTCTTGTGGTTTCCCACCTTTGAAGAGGAAGGAACTCCAGATCACTTCTTCCAGAGTGGTCTTATCAGGGCCCTAATTACTCTGTCTATAGCTCCAGGCCTCAGTTGCACTTTCTCAGGCATCCTGTATATCTTTCCTTTGGGCTGCCAATGCCCTTTTTAAACTCTTTCTCCACCTGGCACATGTCACAGCTGCTGAGAGGCAGGATTTCCCTAACCCAGTAATGCCCCATGCCTCGCTCTGGTTTAGTGTGGGGTTGGTAAACTACATCACACTCATACACAGGGAAAAAAAAAATCCTTTCAGTCAATTTCTCTTTCACCATCTGTAGCAGCATGTTTTTTTGTATTCATCTGAGGAGGACAATGTGTGTGGTACTGTGTAGTTAGCAAAATTCATTGTTACGTTGATGTTGCTTCCTTATGGGCAAGAAATCTCATTCATGTTTTTATTATTTAATTATCAATATCATTTTTGTTGGGGGGGCGAGGATGCAGATGTGACAGTTTGATACTGATAGTGATGTACATATCAAACCTCAATGCAAAAACAGTTAGACTATGTCTACACTACAAAATTTAGAAATTTCCAGAGGGGTAGCCATGTTAGTCTGTGTACAGCAAAAACAACGAGAGCCCCGTGGCACCTTATAGACTAACAAATGTCTTCGGGCATAAGCTTCTTCTTCGAGTGATTGCTCCTGTCCATTCCATAGTAGGTGTGTGCGCGCCTCGTGCACGGAACGCCGGAATTTTTTTCCCCTAGAGATCCCGTAGGGGCCGGCTGTAGCGCCCCCTGGAGTGGCGCCGTTGCGGCACCTCTATATAAGCTACAGCCGGCCCTACCCCCTCAGTTCCTTCTTACCGCCCTGACGGTCGCTGGAACGTTGGCTAGCTCGCTAGCAGTACCCTAGTTTACAAATTGTGTTAGATAGCTTTCCAGTTGGTTTAGTTAGTTAATTGTTCTTCCATCGAAAAGCCCCGTTTCGGGGCCGGGGCATGCCTGGCTTCAAGGCTTGCGGGGCCTGTCGTAGGCCCATGCCCCTGGACGATCCGCACCGTGAGTGTTTGAGGTGCTTGGGGGAGTCCCACCTCCGAGAACGGTGCAAGATTTGCCGGGGGTTCCGCCCAAGGACCCAAAAGGAGAGGGAGCACAGACTCAAACTCCTCCTAATGGAGGACGCTTTGCGGCCGGCAAGCACCGGGGGAGCCGGGTCCAGCGCGGCACCATCGGTGCGGAGCGCCCCAGAGACCATCGGCGAGGTACCGAGGCCCGCCAAATCGGCGAAGGAACCACGGCACCGAATGCCGCCGCCGGCACCGAAACACTCGGCACCGCCACCACGGCACCGCTCTCTCTCTCCTGGACCGGCAAAAAAGAAGAGGCGCGCAGACAGAGGCAGATCACCTGTCAAGCGCTCGAAGCAAGGAGCGCAGACGGTACCGGGTTCGGACCGTCAGCTCCAGGAGCTGCAAGCTCCGACCCCGTTGACTCCGGGCCGCGAGAAGGCTTCGTCGAGTCCGGGGTCCAACGCCTCACCCACCAGGGCGATCCTGGAGGAGGACCTCCAGCTGCCTTCGACCCCAGAGACTTTCGAAGCAGCTCGAGATCTCATTGCACACACGGCACCGTGTGCACCAGAGACCCACCCTCCGGCACCGCAGAGATCGGTGCCGTCGAAAGGGAAACCGGCGCTGTTGCGCCGAAGCCCTCCACGGCACCGTTCGCCGTTGGAGCAGGCGCGGCCTTCACCTACAGGCCAGGCCCACGGGGAGCGTTCCCAATATATTTCGCCCCCGGAGCGGCACCGATCACCCATTCCACCAGCGGTGATGGCGGCAGCAGGGGCCCCACGGTACCGGTCCCCACCAGAGCGCCTGAGCCGTGAATCTTCGCGGCACCGCCGCCTGTCGGCACCGCGAGTAGCGACCCCGACGGCGGGGCGATATTACTCTCCGGTCCGCGGCACAGCCCCACCTTGGTCCCCACGGAGCAGATTTTCGTCCGAGTCGGGCGACAGTATGAGCTCCGCCAGACGGAGCAGGAGCCGCTCCGGGAGGAGAGAGGCTGGCCATGGGGATGGGCGCCAGTGGCAACCACCCCAACAGTGGCCATTCTGGACCCCGTGGGCATACCATCAGGCCCAGGGCCCCTTGTCGGACAGGCCTCTTTCCACTCTGTCGTCGAGACACCAACCGTCTTGCACAGCAAGTGCTCCTCCAGAGTTGGGGAGGACCCCTGCCCGGGACCGGGCAGGAAGGACCCGGGGCGACCCCTCAACGAGGGAGGGCCCGCAGCCCTCAGGAGCGTTGGGGCCCCCGGCGGACCCAACGGGAGAGTCGTCCTCATCTCCACCGGACGAGGCGGTGGCAGGAGCAAAACCAGCCACTCTCCCCGATGACAGCAGGTCGCATCAGGACTTGCTTAGGAGAGTGGCGAAGGTTATGGGCCTCCAGGCAGAGGAGGTCATGGAGGAAGCGGATCCAATGGTGGACATCCTCCTCCCAGAGGGTCCCTCCAGGGTGGCCCTGCCACTGATTAAGACAGTGCAAAACACTACAAAAGCCCTGTGGCAAACTCCGGCCTCTATCGCTCCAACAGCCAAGCGGGTGGAGAAGAAGTACTTTGTCCCCGCTAAAGGCTACGAGCATTTCTACTCCCACCCGGTCCCGAACTCGCTGGTGGTTGAGACGGCCAACGAGAAAGAAAGGCAAGGTCACCAAGGTCCCACGCCTAAGTCGAGGGACGCGAAGAAAATGGACCTGTTTGGCCGTAAAGTGTACTCCTCGGGGGGTCTACAGCTGAGGATCGCCAACCAACAAGCGATCCTCAGCAGATACACGTTTAACGCATGGGCGGCCCTCGATAAGCTGACCGACAAGCTGGACCAGGACTCGAGGTCCGAGCTGGCAGCTATGTCTAAGGAGGGGAAGGTGGTGTCCCGAGCCCTCCTTCAGTCGGCACTGGACGCAGCGGACGCTGCAGCCAGGGTGATGGCATCAGGCATCACCATGCGGAGGAGTTCGTGGCTCCAGGCTTCGGGCCTGCCCACCGAGGTCCAGTCCACCATTCAGGACCTGCCCTTTGAGGGGCCGGAGATGTTTGCGTCTCAGACAGACTCCAGGCTTCAGTCCCTCAAAGACTCGAGGGCAATGGTAAAATCGCTGGGCCTCCATGCCCCAGCGACGCAAAGAAAGCCCTTTAAGCCGCAGGCATCGGCTCGCCCATACCAACGGCGCCAAGACTGGGACAGAAGGAGAGGCCGTAATGGGCGCAGGGCAAACCGTCGCCCCCCGGACCAGAACCAGGGAGGGCAGCGCCATCCCTCCGGACCTAAGAAGCCCTTTTGAGGGTACGATCGGGGACGACGTACCAATTATAGCTACGGATCCAATTCCCTTGCCTTTCCTCAACAGATTATCCCGGTTCCACCGTGCCTGGGCCCTAGTTACCTCGGACCAATGGGTACTCCGCACGGTGCAGCATGGATACTCACTCCAGTTCTCCTCGCCCCCACCGCTCCGCCCCCCCCTTACCCCGTCCCTCTTCAGGGACCCATCTCACGAACAACTGTTGGCCCAAGAGGTTCAGACCCTCGTGGAGAAAGGGGCGATAGAGGAGGTTCCTCAAGAACTGAAAGGGAAAGGGGTGTACTCCAGATACTTCCTCATTCCCAAAGCGAAAGGGGGCCTCCGTCCCATCCTGGACCTACGGTTCCTGAATCGCTTCCTACGCAAGATTCGTTTCCGCATGGTCTCACTGGCCTCAATTATCCCATCCCTGGATCCGGGAGATTGGTATGCCGCCCTCGATTTGCAGGACGCCTACTTCCACATAGCAATAACCCCGCGTCACAGGCGGTTCTTGCGCTTCAAAGTGGGAGACAGGCACTTCCAATTTACGGTCCTCCCGTTTGGACTTGCTGCAGCACCCAGGGTATTCACCAAGTGCCTGGCAGTAGTGGCAGCCTTCCTCAGAAAGAGAAGGGTTCAGGTCTTCCCTTACCTGGACGACTGGCTGGTGCGAGGCCGCTCGCCATCAGAGGTGTCTCTCCACCTGCAGATCATACAAGATGTGTTCAATCGTCTTGGTCTACTGGTCAACCAGCGCAAGTCCTCCCTAGTGCCGACCCAACGGATAGAGTTCATAGGAGCAGTCCTGGACTCGACAGTAGCAAGGGCATCACTTCCTCGTTCACGGTTCCAAGTAATCCGAGATACCATAAGGGGGTTGCAGAGACATCCACTAACTTCAGTAAGGATGTGCCTAAGGCTGCTGGGGCACATGGCGGCCTGTACCTACGTGGTCAGGCATGCTCGATTACGTCTCCGCCCCTTTCAGCGGTGGCTAGCGTCAGTGTACCGCCCAAGTCGAGACGATCTCGACATGATAGTGGCCCCTTCCACGCAGACTCTGAAGGACCTAGATTGGTGGTGCCAGGAGGACCAAGTCTGCGCAGGGCTACCCTTCCAAGCCCCAAGCCCGTCCATCTCCTTAGTAACAGACGCGTCAGATTTGGGCTGGGGGGCACACCTAGGCCAGCTGAGGACACAGGGCCGCTGGGGGATAGAGGAGCTCCCATTACACATAAACGTGAAGGAGCTCAGGGCAGTGCGTCTGGCCTGTCAGGCATTCAAGGAGCACTTAAAAGGGAAAGTAGTCTCCATACAGACGGACAATACAACTGCCATGTATTACATCAACAAGCAAGGCGGTCCCCGCTCCTCCCATCTCTGCAAGGAAGCACTCGCCCTCTGGGAGCTGTGCATCCGACACTCAATCCTGCCGATAGCATCTTATCTGCCGGGGTCGCAGAACACACTGGCCGACGACCTCAGCAGGAAGTTTCAAACCCACGAGTGGTCAATGAAATGGGAGGTCCTGAGGGAGGTCTTCCAGAGGTGGGGATCTCCCCATCTGGACCTCTTCGCCTCAAGCTCCAACGCCAAATGCGCGAGTTTCTGCTCGTTCAGGGGACAGAGCCCGGGCTCCATAGCGGACGCGTTCACGATCCAGTGGACAGGGAAGCTTCTGTATGCCTTTCCCCCGACACCCTTAGTGAACCAAGTGCTTCTAAAGATCAAGCACGACAAGGCCACAGTGATTCTGGTGGCCCCAGCGTGGCCCAGGCAACACTGGTACACAACCCTCTGGAACCTCTCGTCCAGAGCCCCGATAGATCTACCCCTGTTGCCGGACCTCTTGTCGCAGGACGACGGAAAACTCCTGCACCCGAACCTCCAATCGCTCCACCTCAAGGCGTGGTACCTGAGTGGTTGACCCCAAACGAGCAAATGTGCTCGGAGGAGGTCCAGGAGGTCCTGCTCAACAGCAGGAGGCCCTCTACTCGCTCCGCGTATGGGGCAAAATGGAAACGGTTCTCGACCTGGATGGCAGACAAAGGGATTGCTCCGAGGTCAGCCCCGCTCCCGGATATCCTCGACTACCTATGGCATCTCAAGTCTTCGGGCTTGGCATCCGCTTCGGTCAAAGTCCACCTGGCAGCCATCTCGGCTTTCCATGTGGGAGCGGAAGGGGGCACAGTCTTTTCGGCCCCGATGGTCAAACGTTTTGTCAAAGGCCTCGATAAGCTCTTTCCCCCCACCCGTCCACCGGTGGCGCAATGGGACTTAAATCTGGTCCTGACCCAACTGACGGGCCCGCCATTTGAGCCTCTAGCTTCCTGCTCTCTGCTGTGCATGTCCTGGAAGGTGGCCTTCCTCGTGGCCATTACATCGGCCAGAAGGGGGTCAGAGCTTCAAGCCCTGACAGCAGGTCCACCCTACACGGTCTTCCATAAGGACAAGGTGCAGCTGCGCCCGCATCCGGCCTTCCGTCCAAAGGTGGTATCCCTTTTCCACACCAGTCAGGACATTTGTCTACCGGTGTTTTACCCCAAACCACACGCTTCGGACAGGGAACGCAGGCTGCATACGCTAGACGTGCGCAGAGCCCTGGCGTTCTACATAGACAGGACGAAACCCTTTCGCAAATCCACACAACTGTTTGTGGCAGTAGCAGACAGAATGAAGGGAGAGCCCATTTCATCACAGAGGCTCTCCGGATGGATAGTCGAGTGCATCCGCGAATGCTATAACCGGGCAAAGGTTACACCGCCCCCGATCAAGGCACACTCGACAAGAGCTCAGGCCTCCTCGGCGGCCTTTCTAGGGGGTGTGCCGTTAGTGGACATTTGCAAGGCAGCCACGTGGTCTTCAGTCCACACCTTCGCAGCACACTATGCGATTACGCAGCAAGCGAGAGAGGACGCGGCTGTTGGCAGAGCAGTCCTCCTCTCAGCGAAGCTGTAATTCCGACCCGCCGCCTCAAGGTAAGGCTGGTGATTCACCTACTATGGAATGGACAGGAGCAATCACTCGAAGAAGAAGAAGAGGTTACTTACTGTAACTGGTGTTCTTCGAGATGTGTTGCTCCTGGCCATTCCACTTCCCGCCCTCCGTCCCCGCTCGGAATAAGAGCAAGAAGGAACTGAGGGGGTAGGGCCGGCTGTAGCTTATATAGAGGTGCCGCAACGGCGCCACTCCAGGGGGCGCTACAGCCGGCCCCTACGGGATCTCTAGGGGAAAAAAATTCCGGCGTTCCGTGCACGAGGCGCGCACACACCTACTATGGAATGGCCAGGAGCAACACATCTCGAAGAACACCAGTTACAGTAAGTAACCTCTTCTTTTGTGGGCTATAACCCACTTCATCAGACGAAGTGGGTTATAGCCCATGAAAGCTTATGCCCGAAGACATCTATTAGTCTATAAGGTGCCACAGGACTCTCATTGTATTTACAAAAAGTTAGTCGACTTAATAAGTTGACCTAAAGTCGACCTTATTAGGTCAACTTAACAAAGTGCTTCCCCTGAACGGGGACTTAGTAAGTCTACCTAACTGCCCGTAGGTCAACCTAAGAAAGTGGACTTAAGCATCCACATTGTGCTTAGGCTGACCCAAGGAGTCGACTTAAAGGTTAGGTCAACCTAACCGGCGGTTCTTTTTAAGTCAACCTAACCTTTCATTAAGTCGACTTAAGGAATTTCTTAAGTTGACTTAATGAAAGCCTGGTGTGGATAGGGACTAAGTTAGGTCGACTTAAGCCTCCTTAAGTCGACCTAACTTGCAAGTGTAGACATAGCCTTATTGCCCAAATATTTCATTATCATCCTAAATTGCTGCTCTCTGAACTTCAGCAATCATCTTCAGTAAATCCTTATCCAGTTCAACACTCTGTTGTTTTTCAAAGCTCTCCATTGACTCTTCACCCACTGACCTCTCTGATCTTATATGTACTTGTACAGTATATCTCTGCCAACTCTCTTTGCTCCCTCAGGGGGAAATCTTGGGCTGTGTAGAAAAATTTCAATTAATTTCAATGGAGCCCTGGTTTCACCTTCAATCTTTGCCTCTTTTCTGTAGTTTTATTTACATTCCTCCACATTTCTGAAGCTCAGAGAGATAATATATAGCCTGAGTGCAGGAAGCAATTCCCACTTCTATTTCTCTCTCTTTTGTGTGTTTTTTTTTTAAAAAAAAAAATCTTCTGTTAGTGTAGCAGAGTCAGAAAGTAGATTAGTGTTCAGGAATCTTGTGCACCAGCCGTTCCATTTATAGAGGTAGGAAATTAGGCTTCTTCTGCTTGACATGTGAGTAGCCTGAGGGTGCCCCTCGAGCCATCAGCACTGTCTGTGTAACAGCACCAGCAGTGTTTGTACAGCTGTTACAGCTGCAAAAGATGCCCAAACAATAGTTTTTCTCTAGAAGGGAGAGCAGATGCTATTGGAAATGCATCTTTCTTTTTGAACTTGTTTTCTGGAGACTCTCTCATTCAATGCGATTTATACAGTTTTGGTAAATAGTGAGACATCCTCCATGGTGAGTTTCTGTGCTTCCCATTGCTCATGTTTAAGGTACTCATTGTAGGAAAGGAACAGATCAGTGCTTGAGAAGAAAGTGTTTAAAGCTGAATTGCAGCCTGAGGCAAAATGAGTCGCTGGTCTCTGCTCTTCCCCTCCAGAAGGTTATATGTTAGTCACAACTAATTAATTAACAGAGCCCATGTGGTAGGTATGGATCGTGGGGAGGGAAAGGCAGTACATATCCCTGTGCACCACAGTAGACACATCAGTATTTACTGTTCAGTATAACAAAAGTTCTCTTCTTAAAATAAAACTTACTTTTAAATCAATAATTGGTCACTGAAGAATTATTACATCTCTGTTACAAAATCTACATTTGCCTATAAATTCCTTGAACAGACATATAACCTAAGAATTTAAAAGTAAGAAACAAAAGCACTGGGGAAGCAAAAATAGAGTAAGCATCTAATAACAACATGGTATAAAGACTTGTGAAAGGCTGGTTCTGTAAATGACATCAACCTTCAAAAGTTAGGTAACAGCTAAGTTAGAAACAGGAATTTAAGTGAGCTAATGAACAGCTTCCTTTGTTCAATATTAGATCTGCCAATGAGTTTGTTCCAAGTCCAACATGAGTTTCATTATGTGTATTGTCATTTAACATCCTCTGGGTGGATCTGTGTGGGTGACGCTCTTTTGGGCTTGAATTTTCCTGCTCAGATAAGATTCTCTCTCCATTCATATTGTTGAATTAAAATCTTTTTAATAAAATCAGTTATTTTTCTGATTAATCTGTAGGTTACTAAGTACATTTATTTCAAACATGACAAATGGAAGGCCCCAAATTCAGTAGGCATTAGAACTACCCTATGACAATACAAAAGTTTAATTTACTCAGTTTGTATAACCTACCCATCAGATAGTTCCAAACATTCTGTTGTTTGCTGATGTGGTCTGGCAGTGGGTTTCATTAACTCTTTCCTGACACTCTTCACCTGTGAGGAGAGCTGCATTTTTCCATTACATGACAGATTAAATGACATTGGTGCAACCAGTGTATGGATTTTTGCAATAGTATGATGAGTTTACCATATAAAATGGAAAATATCAATTGAGAAGAAAATTTAGCTCATTGATAGCAATGCCCACTTACAGTGAAAAGGATCCGAGGCCATAGGTGAGTTCTGTTATTGGCTATGTGAAGGTTTCATAGCTGGACTTTTAGCACCTCTCTGTTTCATTGCTAATAATGTTAATATTGTGGATCATGGAGCTACATCATGGTGAATCAGGTCTCTGTTTGAAAATATTTCCTATTCCTAACGTTTTTCACCATTTTGCATTGCTGAACTGGAATGATCTATTTGTTGTTCATGTCTCCTTTATTCCTCCTCTTTCGTCTTTTAGAGCAGTTCTCCTTCACCTCACGGTGGAACAGTATGAGTAAAAACTGGATTTGTATAAATTATGTGAGGTTATGTTGGGAGAATGGTTTTTGTTACTTCTATCTGGGACATAATCTGGTTTAATGGACTTAGTTGAGGGTCCTTATGTCAGCTTGTCTGTGGTCAAAAGTGAGTGAATACCATATCAAGAAAGCTTCAGAGCCAGTGATGTCTCTCAGTCAAATTTCATTTTGGACACTATGGCTATGTCTACACTTACCAAAGTTAATTCGAATTAGTTAATTCGAACTAACTAATTCAAACTAATTTTAGTTAGTTCGAATGAACTTAATTCGAACTAGCATGGCCCCACTGGAATGTTAGTTTGAACTAAGCAAGTGCCATGCATGGCACTTGCTTAGTTCGAATTAGTCAGTTGCATTAAGCTCAGTGTGCTGGTTAGTTCGAACTAAGCGGTTAGTTAGAACTAACATGGCCACATTGACTTAATTCAAGCTAACTAGTTCGAATTAAGGGTTAGTTCGAAAGGTATAATCGAATTTATTAGTTCGAATTAAGGAAGCCCTTAATTCGAACTAATGAAAGCCTAGTGGGACCAAGGCTTAAATTAGTTCGAATTAAGCTTCCTTAATTGGAACTAACTTGCCAGCGTAGACATAGCCTGTGGGCCTGATCCAAATCCCATTGAATCCATTGGGCAGGCCTGTAATGCTCCATAGCTGCCCAGATATTTATGACAGGTCTGATCCTGAGCCCAGTGAAGTCAGTGGCATCTTGCCTTAATTAAAGGCACTTTTGAAAGTGTCCTTCTGCCTTCTGATATGGCTGCTGAGCTATTCAGGGAAGTGGAAACGATCTTCCTAAAGTTCAGTTGTGGTCCCCCACCCAACTGGAATGTATTTTATATAGTCACAATTTATGCGCCTTATAAAAGGCAGCTTTTGTAAATATAATAAGAAATCCATTCATCCTCCAGCAATTATCACAAACTGTCCTGCAGATTTACACCCAACTGTTCCACAATGAGAGAAATCAGAGATGCAGCCCCAAGTCGCTGAGGGTAAGATTGGGGCCAGTGGTGTTATACAGATGTAGCAAACATAATATGCTCCTGATTGTCCTTTGACAATACTGAGAACTATGGTCAAATAATACTGAGAAATACAGTTAAGTTTTCATTTCTAACCACTGAATAAAACCAAGAAGAATAACTGATTAATCTGGGCCACTTGCTTCCTTAAAGGGAAGAAAACTGACTAGGGAATCCCCATTTTTATCCTTTTTACACAAATTTAGCATTAAAGTTTCTGGTTTTTGTAATCCCCATAGACCTTCTGTCAGAATAAAATATACATCTATTTTTTTCTTTTTGATCTTAACATTTGTAAGTAATAAATAATTGATTGCCAAAGGAATTCTGGGAATATATTCATCTTAAAGTGAGTACTAAACTATTTGCAAATGTACGTAGGCAGCAGCCCAAAAGATACATCAAAAGAATATCAATTGGATATTGGGAAGTAAAGTGTCACCATACGTTAGAATTAGGAGGCATTTTTTAAAAATATAATAGAAGGATAATAGCAATCAGATCTACTACCAGTAAAAATAGGAAAAGGTCAATTTCTGTAGAGGGATATTAACTTCTGTTCAAGCTAGGCTATACTTTCGATCCAATGATAGCACTCCAGGTTGCATTAGGGGAATCTGAAGCTTTATTTTTCATTATGCGCCTACCAGACACTACAGTAAATTTAACCAACTAAACAAGTCTCCCATCGAGTATCCAGACTTGTTCTATGGCCTTGGCATACCCATGGACTTGATCCCACAACCAAAGATCAAAACATTTCCTTTTAGTTCATAGGCAGCCATTAGGTGAGCCACAAAGTGAGTTTCATTATGGCTTAGCCAGTAGGTTAGGGGTCTCTCATTTAGATGTCTATGGCCCTGTGTCTAGGGTCCAAACAGACTGCACTTGGTACAGAACTAGAAGTGCAGAACAAATGGGATCTACACCATCTTTGCGGAACTGGACTGTGGGGAAATAAACTTATCTTTGGCATAAATTTACAGCAGATTCAGAGCTCCCACCTACTGTAGCTTCTATGGAGCAGTTACAAGAGCTGGGGATTGCTGGAGAAAAGTGTGCTCTGGCCACACTCCTCATTCTCTGGCACACCTTACGGCAGATCCCATATATCAGCAGAGTAGACCTGTTTGGGAATTTTTTGACAAAAAGCTTTTTTTGTTTTTATAATAGGAAAATGCTTATTTGTCAAAACCGAAACTTCACTGATAAGGCCAGTTTCAAAAATTCCTTGATTTCAAGAACTTTTTGGAAAAAAAATTTGAAATCGCCTATCTGCCCTCGTTTTGACGTTATAAAAATAAAAAATCCAGGGTTTTTTTTGTTTGTTTGAAACAGCTTTTTGCTTAGAAACTTAAGTTAATTATAATTTTTTAAAAATTTAAAAATTTGAGGAAGTGAAATCAAAACTTATTGATTGAACCAAACCAAGTTTTATTTGTGTTGCCCATTTACAATTGGGGGTGGGGGTGGGTGGACTTTTTGTCCTGATTTAAGCTGGCAAAACTTAGATGGGTATGATAGGTCTACAGCTCCCATACTAGATCCAAAGGGGTTAACGGACAATACTGGGATAATAGCTCCGCCTCTCCAGACCTGCAGAGTGTGCTCCAACTGGAAAGGAAACTTGAAAGAGAGCAACTTATTTCAGAAGATGGTGCTAAAGAGTAAGACAGATCTACTTTGAGGGTTCCTGAACAAAGATGCCAAAGACGTCTTCCTGTGTGAGGACTAGGACTGCACCCGGGACCCAACTGGGGCTGAAGGTTCAGCTGTCTTTTCTTTTTCTTTTTGTTACCTTATATTACATGGAGCCATGGGGAAAGAGAAATGGTAGAAAACGACCCAGCGTGAGTAACTTTGAAGGCACTCCAGAGTGCTGGATGCTGGTAACTCTCACAATGCCCTAGTTCAGTGCCAACCTGGGTTGGAGGGCCTGTGTTACACTACCAACTGCCCTTCCTCCAGGAGAGGCATAAGACACATTTCAATTTCACTCCCCTATGATAAGAAGAGGGCAAGGACATTGTAAACCTGAGGTGAAGCTAAGCCCATCCTTGGGTGAGGAACTGGACTGAAAGGCCTTCCTGCTGAGAGGCAGTCCTAGGTGCATTAGCCACTAGACCAGCTGGCCTTCCAAGGGCTCCATTACAGATAGAAAGATTGTTCCTGTCCTACTTTATCAGGAAGAGCGTGTAGCCCTCCAAAGATTCCATTATGGGAGAACAACACAAAACACCTTTCTTGGGACTTAGGGCTTGTCTACTCTTGTCTACACAGTCAACTTGTGGAACTCCTTACCTGAGGAGGTTGTGAAGGCTGGGACTATAACAATATTTAAAAGGGAACTGGATAAGTTCATGGGGGCTAAGTCCATAAATGGCTATTAGCCAGAAAGGGGTTAAGAATAGTGTCCCTAGCCTCTGCTTATCAGAGGATGGAGACGGATGGTAGGAGAGTGATCACTTGATCATTGCCTGTTGGGTTCACTCCCTCGGGCACCTGGCACTGGCCACTGTCGGTAGACAGATACTGGGCTAGATGGACCTCTGGTCTGACCCAGTACGGCCTTTCTTATGTTCTTATGTTCTTATGTTCTCTTGAGATCCTACAACAACACAGGTGCAATACTTCTATCTTGACCCTACTAATGCCAATGGAAGAGGTTCTCCCAGTGGTGTAAGTAATCCACTGCCCCATAAGGTAGTAGCTAGGTCAATGGAAGAATTCTTCTGTTGACCTAGTGGCTTAACAACGTTGCTCAGAGGTGTGGATTTTTCACACCTCTGAATGACATAGCGGAGTCGACCTTACTTTTTAGTGTAACCAGGCTTTATGATCTGACTTTCTGTTTGTATATCCTACAGTGAAATAAAAGTCACTTCAACCTGGTTAATCTTTTTAGAGTTCAGCTAACAATAATAAAGTTTTAAATGTGTTAAAAAAGAAGTTAGTTCTACTGGAAGACAGGTATTATTAAATCTGGCAGGTCTAGTCAATCGGTCCAAACCATAGCCTGAGTCTGCTCCTATAGCAGGGGTGGGCAATAATATTTAGAGGGGGGCCAATGATGGCAGGGGAGAGCCAGCCTGGAGCCGGAGTGGAAAGTGGGCAGGAACAACTGTGGGGGGAGGGACCAAGGAAAGCTGGCGGGGTGGGAGGAGAAGAGCTG
Organism: Pelusios castaneus; assembly: GCA_007922175.1. NCBI lineage: Eukaryota > Metazoa > Chordata > Testudines > Pelomedusidae > Pelusios > Pelusios castaneus. Next base: position 807,949 of record ML686061.1, read on the forward strand.
GGTCGGGCGAAGGAAAGCTGGTGGGGTGGGAGGAGAGGAGCTGGCTCGGGTGAAGGAGAGCTGGCGGGGTGGGAGGAGAGGAGCTGGCTCAGGGG
>ML686061.1:808053-832203 GCA_007922175.1 Pelusios castaneus
TGGCTCAGGGGCGAAGGAGAGCTGGCGGGGTGGGAGGAGAGGAGCTGGCTCAGGGGCGAAGGAGAGCTGGTGGAGTGGGAGGAGAGGAGCTGGCTAGGGGGCGAAGGAAAGCTGGCTGGGGGGAGGCAGGAGTCAGTGCAGTGACAGTGCCTCTCTGTAGCGCCTCAGCCCCGGCCCTGGCCCCAGCCCCGGTGTGGAGTGGTGCAGCACTGGCTGGCGGGGTTGAAGGGGGCAGCTCAATGGCAACGCTGGCCCTAGAGTGCTTCCACAGTGCTGACTGTGGGGGCGGAAGGGGCAGTCTAGGACTGGTCCTAGAGTGGCGCAGCTCCAGCCCTGGTCTTTGCCCTGGCCCTAAAGCTATGAAGTGCCAGCTGGGTGGGGCCAAAAGGGGACAAGGGAGAGCAGCCCAGGTGCGGTGGGCTGGACAGAGGCCTCAGGCGGGCCGGATTCGGCCTATGGGCCGTATTTTGCCCACGCTTGTCCTATAGTGATCATTGAGAATTTTACCGTGTATTTCATCGAGGGAAGTTTCAGCTCCATAAGGTATGAAGGAAATGCAGGAGGTGTATGGGCAACTCATCCCTGGTTTAAGTCCACTGAAGTAAATGGAGTTGCATCAGGAATTGAGTTTGGCTTAATACATCAGCCTGTAGTAACGCATTTGATAGAGAACTTCACAAAGTCTTGGATATGAGCACTACCGCGGATATGTCAAACAAGGACCCTTCACCATAGAAGTAGATAGCATCATGGAATGGATCCTGATACCCCTGACAGAATCTGCTTACACACACACACACACACACTCTCTCTCTCCCTCCCCCCCCCCCTTGTTGTCACCTACTACCCACATTGGAACCCATATGGGGTATCATTAAACAATTACAATCCTTACTCGATGGGAACCACATCCCAAAATACATCTTTGCTGAACCTCCTCTTCTGACCTTCAAACAACCCCCAAATCTCACCATGCTCATCATCAGACACAAGCTCCCCACAGAGCAGAACCCAGCAGATAAGCAGCACCAGAGCTTGCCATAATAAAAGACGCAGATCCTGCAGCCATATCTCTACTTCTATCCCTCACAAGACACCTTTCAAAATCCAGGGATCCTATATATCTATTCCACCATGGAGTCTACCTCATCCAAGATCCTAAATGGCCAATAACAACTACGTGGGTGAAATAAGACAATCACTATACTCTCAAAAGAATTCACACAAAAAATGATAAAAGCCCCAAACACTATATAACCCATAGGTGAACGCTTTTGACAAAACAATAATTTCATATCTCACCTCTTAGTCCTTCTCCACACAGAAAGGGGGTTTAAATTCACAACTTCGTTAGGCGCTTAAAATCATGGACTCAATAACAACACTAGATTTACAGCTTATTATTACAATACATAACTCACTAACCCTCCTTTGTCCTGCAACTACAGAGGTGTTAACTGCCCTCTTCACCCACGAAAGCTCATGCGATAAATAAATTTGTTACTCTTTATAAGTGCCACCAGACTCCTTGTTTCTCTTACAACATGTTAACTCCTTGTGCTAAACGATCTGTTCCCCCTTGTATTGTATTTAACTGTGGCCCCCTGAGAACATGAATGATAGCTCTGTGTAAGCGCCAGAGCCTGCCTCTTTTATCAACAGAAGTTGGTCCAATGAAAGATATTACCTCCTCTACCTTGTCTCGCTAATATCCTGGAACCAACATGGCTACAACAACATACAACTGAAATCAGTGAAAGTTTTGTCTTATTTAAAGACTATAGGATTTAGCTCTGTTATTTGACTGAGAGTGACACCATCACAGGTTCCAATCACATGAGCCACACCATCAGGAGCTCATTCACCTGCACATCCACTAATGTGGTATATGCCATCATGTGTCAGCAATGCTCCTGTACCATGTACATTGGCCAAACTGGACTGTCCTTACACAAAAGAATAAACAGACACAAATCAGACAACAGAAATGGCAACATCCATAAACCAATAGGAGAACACTTCAATTTCCTTGGACACTCAGTAGCAGATTTGAAAGTTGCCATACTCCAACAGAAAAACTTCAAAAGCAGACTGCAGCGTGAAACTGCAGAGCTGGAACTGATTTGCAAACTTGACGCAATCAGACAGGGTCTGAACAGGGACTTAGAGTGGTTAGCACATTACAAAAAGTGATTGTCCCTGTTCACCCGTTCTCACCTTCTAATCTACTAATATGAATGGGCCTAACCTACCCTAACTGAGTTGACTTTGCTAGCACTTGCCCTCCTTCATCCTGGCATGTCTATATACACCTCTCAATTGTAGTTTCTACTTCATGCATCTGACAAAGGGGATTGAAGCCCACAAAAGCTTATGCCTGAAGAAATTTGTTAGTCTTCACAGTGCCACAGGACTCTCATTGTTTTTGTGGTACAGAGCCTAACATGGCTACCCCCCTGGAAATTCACTCTGCTATTTAGACAAAAGAGTCTTGTGGCACTTTTAAAGACTAACAGATTTATTAATCGCATGAGCTTTCGTGGGTTCCACTTCAAACGGCTGTATTCAGTGCCCTCCATGTAGTCAAATTCCAAAGGGGTAGCCGTGTTAGTCTATTGTAGAAAGACACAAGACTCTTTTGTCTTTCTACAATAGACTAACACGGCTACCCCTTTGGAATTTTACTCTGCTATTTAGTTAGTCTACAAAAATAGGAGCTATTTAAAAAAAAGAAAAGAAAAATGTTTATTGGCTATGGGGTTTTAAGTTTTAAATATAGCACAAAATTTGAGCTGTATAATCTGGATGATTTTCCTTCTTATTTATTTATAGTAGCAGCCACAATGTGGTAAATGCTTTCCAAACTTTTACGCAAGGGGACAGAGAGTAGGTGCAGGGGAACACAATCTGGGCAGTCTGAATTAACTGTAAGTAATGCATCATATGTCTTTAAGAAAAACTTAAGAAAACTGGATAACATAGAAGACTTGAGAATGAGATGGTAACAATTTTGAGTCGATAAACATTAACAGTATTCCGTCATGATAAATTTCTGTTGATTATTCAAATCTTCAGTATTTTCTTTGCTTAGTTTCTCTCGGCAGCATGTAATACTGAAGATGAAACCTAGGATTTCACATTTCACAATTTAAGCTGTTCAGCCAACAATTTTATCTAAGCCATCGATTTCAGGAATTCACTCTTGGGTGTGGGTGTATTGGCCTTTGCAAAGATCAGCGTGTCCCTTGCTACAACAACCTTTCCATTGTTTGATGACATGCCTCTCTTCTTTGTGTACTGAGGTTTACATGCTGGACTCTGCATGTGGGTGTTCTTCAAGGGAGATGGCTGCTATATACTCCCCTCTTCATAAGCAGTTATTTGACTTCATTCCTGTGGTAGGATGCACTTTCCCATGGACATGTTGGATTCTCAGTGGCATCAGTGGCTTGGCCCAGAAAGCCCTTGCTGGGTGATTATTATAACGCTGCCTTGACAGTGACAACCGCATGGTGACCACAGTATAAAAAATAGATTTAATATTTTTCCCTCGGTTATTCAGTCTCTTCCCATCAAACAAAAAACAGGTGAATCAAGCCCAGCCAGTGTTGATAAGATTACTAAAATTATCCATCTGTGAGTTTTTAATCTTTGGGTTTTTGGGGTTTTTTTTTTTTTTGGTAGGATGAAAGTAATGACTATATAGATTCTAAATAAATCTGAGTTGTTCTCAGGTTCTGTGACTGTGCTGTAGGCTGTGTGAGATCTGTATTCTTTGATATGTCTGCCTGCAATATTGCTTTAGGTGAGAATATGTTTAACGCCCCAAGACAAAAAAGTTGCACACAAAGACCCAAAGGAAAATATGCTGTAGTAACAGGCTGGCTGTGTTTGTCTAAAACCCCCTGTTAGCAAATAATGAGCCTACTGCAAAATATTTAATGAATTGCTTGCTCACCATTACAGGGGGTTAGGTACCCACCAGGAAACAAAGTAGTGGGAGTGAGAGAGGAGAGAGAGAACATGTGGGCATGGGCTGAGCAGCTGTCAGAGAGGATCCCTAGGAGCCATTAAACTTGGGGAGAAGGAATGAACTTGATTGTGTTTCATTTTCAGTTCCTGTTGGGAATAAAACCAAACACCTGCAAGGGGATAAGTTTTGACTCCCTACAGCTTGTGTGGAAGCCCCCTGCTCACAACTGTTATTTTTGATTCTTCAGGGTTTTTTGCGGGGTGAGGGTGTTTATGAACAGTGTCTTTAAGTTGAGTTCAGAAGAAAACTCACTAGCTATGTGCTAAGGAAACAAGAATAACACCTCTTGGCCTACATGTACTCTTCTACTGAAGATGCACTTTAATAAAATAATCAAGTAATTATATATTAATTGGGCTATCAAAAGAGTTAGAATGACATTTTAGCCTAGTGGTTAGGGCACTCACCTGAACAGTGGTAGAGCCCTATTCAAATCTGTCCCCTCCTAAGGCAGACTTGAATTGGGGGTCTCCAGCTTCGAAGTTGACAGCTGAACATATATCTACCTTCTCCTATTTAGTGAATCACAAGCAGAGGTATACATTTCCCGGCACCCCAGACACAGGAGCTGTACTCCAAGAGATGGGTAGGGCTTAGCACACACATCTTGTTGGCATCTCCAATTGGCTAGCATGCGCCTTGCCTAGCATGCTGACTTTGTGAATCACATTCATTGTATAGGGAGCCTAGATGCCTGACTTGGGCATTTTATTGTTTCTATTATGTTCTAAGCACCTAAAAGTTAGGTATTGTGATGCTGAATCCATTTTGTGATCTAGGCTTTTAGTGTCTGTAAAATGGGGATAATGCTGTATCTTTAGTACACAGAGGTGTTGTGAGGATAAATACATTAAAGATCATGAGGCACTCAAATACTATGATAATGGGATCCATATAAGTTCCAAAGCTAGAATGACATTTGTTATTTATTTGGTTATTAAATTACATTTATTTTATGTTGTCCCCATTTTCAATACGGGCATATATTTGAATTGACCAAGCATAACTACATCTCATGTGTTGTCAAGGGGAAGATAGGGATGAATGAAGTACTTCACACCTCCTTTAAAATTATTGTTTAGGCCAGTGGTTTTCAAACTTTTTTACTCGGGAAGTTGTTGAAAAAAATCATTTACGCCCGTGACCCAACAATTACATCTCTGAGCAATGCACTCCAGTCTTTTGGCCATGATAGCAGTGGGTGCTGCGACCCAGTGCCTGAGGGTCTACAACCTAGTACTGGGTCCCAACACTAAGTTTGAAAACCACTGGTTTAGGCTCTCTGCTGATTCAGGAAGACAACACTGTTTTCAAGGTTTTCTTACGTTTGTTATCAAAGTTTCCTTCCCAAACATGAGGGATAAAAACATAATCTTAAAGAAAGCTTAGGTCTGTAGCACTATTTAGCAGCAAGAGGTTAATTTTGTGGCAAATTCCATGGCTGTGAAATCATGGAGTACACTGCCCCCTGAGCATATGGCATAAAACTGCTTGCTCCATTCTTTTATTTCTGTAATGCAGCAATGTCATATGCATTTGAAATCTGTATTATATAACCCCTATTAAAACATATCTGAGTTACAATGCAGAACAGCTAAGACATGGGAAAGTGTGAGCATGGGAGGCATCTTCATAGTTCTATGCTGGACTGGGCCAGGTTACCTGTGGAATTACCCCTCTCTACATGACCATGAATATTGATGACAGCTACACTCAGCTAGAACAAGGAAAGTATTAATCACAAGGATGAGACTTATGAGTTCAAGGGCTTCCTTGGCAGATGGTTCTCAACTCTGGAACAAACTCCTGGATCACATTAGATTGACTTCAGTTCTCATGGTGTTCAAGGCAATATATGAAGAGGCTGATCTTCAGCTGGTGTGAGCGAAAGTCAATTAGCCTATGGTAATTTATACCAGCTAAACTCAGCCTCCAAATTCACTCATTTGACTTAGCTTTTCCATAATAAATCAAAAGTAAACAAACACAACCTGTTTCGGAGGAGGAAATGAGAGCAACTTAAGATATAAGCCACATGTCACCTTCTTCCAATTTCTTTTTAAAATTGAAAGTCATTCAGCTACCATGGTGATGAGTGTGAGGTATAAATAGAACGTAGATTAGCTAGAACCACTCAAACACATGCCTGGATTCTACATTAACAGTAACCACTCAGGAAAGAGAATTAAGAAGTCATTGTGGACATCTCAGGGAAAACATCCACTAAATGTGCAAGCAGTAGTCAAAAAAGCAAGCCAAAAGAACAGAATGTATAAAGAATGGGCTAGGAATGGGATAGGAAATAGTTCTAAGAATATTACAGTGCTACCATATATATTGATGACATGCCACCACCTAAATACAGGGTTCAGTTTTAGTCACCTCAGCTCAAAAAGTTACAGGAAAACATAGAAAAGATCCAGAAATGGACAATGAAAATTAGTAGAGGCACTAAAAGATGAGGAGAGACTGGAAGTTTTGGGCCAGGGACTGTCATTTTAATAAATGTTTGCCAGTATGTAGCACAATGGGACCCTGAATTCCTGGTGAGATAAATAAGAGTCATGGCAGTGATATAGAAAATTGTAAAAGACACATGAAAATCTCAATTAGATTATTCTATTTGCCCTATCTCTTACCACTAGACTATGCAACAGAATTGAAAGGCAACATATTTAAAACCAGTAAAAGGAAGTACTTTTTACACTGTTACACAGTAGATCTTTAACTTGTGTAGAATTTGTTACCAAAAGACAATTGTCCAAGAGCTCAGTTAGATTGAAACAGCTTAAGTTCCTTACTGAAGCAGGGTATTAGACATTTATAAGGACAGTGAAAGCAAACATTTATATTAGATAGGATAAAAATAGATATAAGGGATATTACCCTCTTGATCCAAGGCATAAGCAAACCAAAAAGTGTATAGCATTATGAAGAAATTTACCCATTGGCTGGTTATTCCATAATTGGTGGTAAAGGAGATATGTGGATTTTTCTCTGAGCATCTGAGTCCTGGCCACTTTCTGATAGAGGATATGGACTACATGGAGCTTTAATCTGCTCCAATATAGCAAATTCTATGTAGACGTATACATATAAAGAAAGAAAATCCCCAACAAAGTTGATCTGTTCTCTACAGGTGTCCACTTGCACTGCTATTTATGCTGTCTTGCTGCTTTTTAAATCAGCAGCTCTGAGGAGAGATCAGTTTTCCTAGCAATTGTATTTTCACTGATTGGATAAAACTCTGCTCCATAACTGCAAGAGTGTTGCACCGTACTATTGATAGCCTTTTCTAAGAACTGTATGATGACAGCTGCACTATAGTTGAAATTATGTCTCCAAACTAACATATTTTAGCTGATCAGGAATATAGCATTGTCTTTTGTGTTCCTACTTCTTGAATTTTTTTATGTCTGTTATCTTTATTTTTTGCTACCAAGAGAACAACATAGATGCATAGACTCCAAGGTCAGAAAGGACCAATATGATCATCTAGTGTCTGACCTCCTGCACAATGCAGGTCACAGAACCTCATCCACCCACCCCTGTAATAAACCTCTAACCTATGAATGAGTTATTGAAGTTCTCAAATCATGGTTTAAAGTCTTTAAGATACAGAGAATCCACCAGCAAGAGAGCCATGCCTCATGCTACAGAAGGTGGCAAAAAAACCCTCACAGCCTTTTCCAATCTGCCCTGGGGGAAAATTCCTTCCGAACCCCAAGTATGGAGATCAGTTAAACCCCGAGCATGTGGGCAAAACTCACCAGCCAGTCACCGAAGAATTGTCTGTAATAACTCAGAACCCAGCCATTAAATGTCCTATCACAGACCATTGGTATATCTACCACCAATAGTCAAAGATCAGTCAATTGCCAAACTAGGCCGTCCCATCAAACCATCCCCTCCATAAATTTATCAAGCTCAGTTTTGAAGCCAGATAGGTTTTTTGCCCCCACTGCTCCGTTTGGAAGGCTATTCCAGAACTTCACTCTTCTGATAGTTAGAACCTGTGTCTAATTTCAAGTCTAAACTTCCTGATATCCATTTTATATCCATTTATTTTTGTGTCTACATTAGCACTGAATTTAAGCAATTCCTCTCCCACCCCGATATTTATCACTCTGATGTATTTATAGAGAGCAATCCTATCTCCCTCAACCTCAACATTCTTTTGGTTAAGCTAACAAGCCAAGATCTTTGAGTCTCCTCTCATAAGGCAGGTTTTCCATTCCACAGATCATTCTAGTAGCCCTTCTTTGCATTTGTTCCAGTTTAAATTAACTTTTCTTAAACATGGGGGACCAGAACTGCACACAATATTCCATATGATGTCTCACCAGCACCTTGTGTAACGGTACTAACACCTCCCTATCTCTACTGAAAATACCATGTCTGATGCATCCTAGTACTACATTATCTTTCTTCGTGGGCACATCACTCTGGCGGCTCATAGTCACCCTGTGATCAACTAATATGTGCAGGTCCTTCTTCTCCTCTGTCACTTCCAATTGATGCATTCCTAGCTTATAACAAAAATATTTATTAGTCCCTAAATGCATGAAATTGCATTTTTCACTATTAAATCTCATCCTATTCCAATTACTCCAGTTGACAAGGTCATCCTGGAGGATATTTGTGTCATCCGCAAATGATATTAGAACATTTCCACTTTTTGTGCCAAAGTCAGTAATTAAAAAGTTAAATAAGATTGGTCCTAAAACCAATCCCTGAGGAATTCCACTAGTAATCTTCCTGAAGCTTGACAGTTCACCTTTCAGGATAACCCACTGTAGTCTCCCCATTAACCAGTTCCTTATACACCTTTCAAATTCATATTAATCCCCATTTTTTTCCAATGTAACTAATAATTCCCCATGTGGAACTGTATCAAATGCCTTACTGAAATCTAGGTAAATTAAATCCACTGCATTCCCTTTGTCTAAAAAATCTGTTACTTTCTCAAAAAAGGAGATCAGGCTGGTTTGGCATGATTTTTGTAAATCCATGTTGTATTTTATCCCAATTACCATTAACCTCACTGTCCATACTAGCAGAAGCTGCAATTGAATCTTTTTGAATAAGGCAAAAATATGGTGCTTTGCTGGTCAGATCAGTGAAAAGGGATAACGTTATCTAAATGATTTGAAGGACTTTCACAGAACATGGATTTTATAACATCGGATCTGTACTTGCCAGAACAAAGTTTAAAGAAATAATACCAAGTAGCATTTTGTTCAAAAAATTTTTATTGTAGTTCTGCTCTCTGTTTTTGGTAGTATTCTGGTTTAACAATTTTGTAGGAAAGTGGCAGGCAGCCAGCTAGTGCACAGCCCGCCCTCAGAGACAGGTGGTATTTCTCTTCTAATCTACTTCATCACTACAAGGGAAAAACTACAGTTTGCAGTGAGCTACCTTGACTAGAGGCTTATGCTGTGTGGCCTTAGCCTGGAACTGTTGCTGTAAATAGTTGTTGGTGGGGAAATCTGTAAATAAAGAGCTCTGGTGGGAGTATGAAACCGAGGACTGCATGTGGTTTGTGGGCACAGAGGACCTGGTCATGGGGTCCTGTGTGAACCTGCTACACTCACAGACAACAATATGTTCAACCTATCTTTGGCTATGTCTACACTTACTAAAGTTAGTTTGAATTAGTTAATTCGAACTAATTCGAACCACTTTTAGTTAGTTCAAATTAACTTAATTTGAACTAGCAAAATTTAGTTCAAACTAAGCAAGTGCCATTCATGGCATTTGCTTAGTTCAAATTAGCGAATTGCATTGAGTTCAATGGCCAGTTAGTTTGAACTAAGCAATTAGTTTGACCTAACATGGCCACATTGGTTAATTCGAACTAACTAATTTGAATTAACCCTTAGTTTGAATTGCATATTTGAATTTATTAGTTTGAATTAAAGAAGCCCTTAATTCGAACTAATGAAAGCTTAGTGTAGCCATGGCTTAAGTTGGTTCGAATTAAGCTTCCTTAATTCGAACTAACTTGCCAGCGTAGAGAGAGCCTTTCACCACATCTGATCACACTAATGCCGCCAAGATGATGCCATGCTTGTTTAAGATCAGCTCATGGATGAAAAATAGCTGCTTGAAGCTGAATGTGAGCAAGATAGAGGTTATATAGTGGGCAGAGGAAAACATTTTTGAAGAGTTTGCAGCCACTGTGCAATTTCCTTTATTTGAAAGGTCAATTCAGTCCTTAATTAAGGAATACTCTTGGATTGCTGGCTGTTGCTAAGCTCTTTCGTAACAGCATTCATGAAAAATCCTTTCTACCATCTCTGGTGGCAAGGAGACTCCATATCTTCCTGGCATATGGTGACCTGACCCCAGTTATAAAAGCCTTCATCATCTTGTTATGGGATTACAGCTATGCAGTATGCCTGGGAAGGAAACCATCAGCCCTTAGGAAACTCCAGCTGGTACATAATACTGCAGTGCATCTCTTCAGCAGTGTATTAAACCTGTTCTCTGCTTTCTATACTGGCTTCCTCCAGAATATTGAATCAAATTCAAGGTATTGGTTCTTCTTTTGAAGGTACTTAATGGCCTGGTCCTAGCATATTTAAAAGATTGCCTAACGCTCCAGGATGGAGACTATTGTTGAGAACTCCCCTTCTCAGGTACAATGGAACTTTTCACTATAAAGGATAAACTATCCCTATGTAGGAGACAAAGCTCTGTTGCAGACTGGTCTGAGACTGTGAAACAAACTCACACAGAAACTAGAGTACATCAATAATCTTGTGTCTTTCTGCTCGAAGTGCAACGTGCACTTCTTCAGCCTCCCTCCTTCCTTCTTTAATATAAACTACACACATAATTCTCCCTCTGAGAAGAGGATAAAAGAAAGAACAAACAGTACATGACAAATATTAGTCACATGGCAATAGTCTACTGGAAGGTACTCCGATACTACAGCAATGAGGACTGCATAAGAATCTATTTAGAATAGAATAGAATAGAATAGTTCCATTCATGTGTGTCACAAATAAGGCACTATACAGAGTAGATTTGCTGGTATTCAAAATACTTGCTTGGTTTCTCTTTGAAATTTGTCTCCACTTGATGTGGTTCAAATAATAGGTAAAATTTTATGTCCCATGTTATGCAAGAGGTCAGACTAGATGATCATAATGGTCCCTTTTGGTCTTAAAATCTGTGCATCTATACATATGCCTATGGGCATTACAGTGTCCTTGATCTTGGCTCCTTGATTGATGGCGGAGGAAAAAATATAACTGAGGAAAGAAAAGCAGTGGTTAGCTGTGAAATCCCACCCACTTAGGGCATGAAAAGTAAATTTATCTCACAGTAAATTGTCCAGATCAGAGAGATTGCTGTTCCATTTTTACATGAGGAATGAAATAGTTAACAAGGTTGGCATTTAAATAGTCACTGAGTACCTGAGTTAATACCTCACTGAGATGAATGGGGGATTTTATATGTTTCAGAGCTCATGGGGCAGATCCTCAGCTGGTTTGAATGGTCCCAGATCAATATTCCAGGCTTTCTGCTGACTCATCTCTATATCAGTGATAGTCAGTTCACATTTTTGAGGTGTTTCTGCACAACCTTATCAGCTAGAGACTTCCTTAAAAAAGTAAAAGAATGCTGATTCTGGAAAATAGGGTAATATCTACACAGAGGCGCTCATGCAGTATATGAGCTGTTTCTCAGCCCTGTATAATCTGTTGCACAACAGTGTGATGGAGAAGAGATTTCATTCAAGGAAGCAAGGCAAATTCCTATTCTCGTAATATTTCATCTTTAATCAATGCCTTGGACTACCTTCAAAAGAGGTTGGTGATCCATATCAGGGGTTGAATCTGTAGTTCTGGAGTATAGACATTTCATACTGTATACTTAGATTGCTAAAACAGCTCTTCTAGCAAACTAAATTTGGCTGGCTTCCATCATGTCACGAGGAGTGAGCATATATTACATCATTTGTGAGAAAAATGGCATGACCAAGCATACCAAATTCATACTCTCAGGCCTGGACTACATGAGGAAATTAAGTTGGTATAACTACATCACCCAAGATGTGAAAAATCCACACCCCTAAGCAGCGTAGTAAAACCAACATTAACCCTGCCAAATTGACGGGAGAGTCCTCCTGTTGCTGTAGCTATTGCCTCTCAGGGAGGTGAACTACCTATACCAATGGGAGGACTCCTCCTGTCAGTGCAGGCAGTGTTTTCACTGAATCTGTGCTGCTGTAGTGGTTTATGTGTAAATATACACTCAGTCTGTGTTAAGTGACTGAACAAGGCACATGCATATCATATTTTTAGTTATCAGCCTGAAAATACAGAATTCCTACAACTTGGAGAGCAATTTTTTGTTTTTTAAATATACCCCCCAACTCTCTTTACATGTGAGCCTCTGCTTAAGGAGTGGGAGGTGGAAGGGATGATAATAGAAAACCAGCCCCTTATAGGAAGGAAGGTTGGTCTTGTGGTTAAGCATTGGGACTAGGACTCAGAAGAATGTGGGTTTTATTTCTAGCTCTACCACAGACTTGCAGAATGATGATAGGTAAGTCATATCTTTTCCTTTATACCACGTTTCTTAGTGAGGGTCATGGCAGCAGCATGTAAAGTAAGAGGACCAGACCTCCCTTTCTTCTGCAACAGTTTTCAGCTCATCCTGGGTGAGTCTCAGGTGTCCCCAGGTCAGGTGGGAGATATAATCCCTCCAGCATATTCTGGGTGTCAGCATCAGGGCCTCCTCCCAGTGGGACATGCCCACTAGTTCCAAAGGAAGCTTACCAGGTGGCATCCTTATCATCTACCCAAACCAACATCAGCTGACTCGTTTTGAGCCAGAGGAGTAGCAGCTCTATTCTGAGGCTCTCCTGAATAGCCTATCCCTCAGCCTATCTTGGAGAATCAGCCCACTCATTCTGCAGAGAAAACTTTGCATTTCCACCTCTTGTACCCACGATCTCATCCTTTCAGTCATTACTCAAAGTTCATGACCATAGGTGAGGATGGACATCAACTGAGCTGTAAACTGAGAGCTTTGTCTGAAAACTTAGCTCCCAGCTCCTACTCCACCACGGATGGTACGGTGCCTGCATCACTGTTGCCATTGCACTAGTTCACTGGTCAGTCTCACACTCCCATTCACCATCACACATGAACAAGATCCCTCGGTACTTAAACTCTTCCACTAAGGGCAACTGAACTGCTCCCCCTTCACCTGGAGAGAACACTCCACCCTCTCCTAAGAAAGACACTTGCTCTCTGATTTGGATGATTCTCATCCCAGCTGCTTCACACTCAGCAAAAAAGCATTTGAGTGCAGATTGGAGATCAGAGTTTGAAGCAGCAAGAAGGACAACATCAGAGATACCACCTCCAACTCCCCAGTTTGAATACACTCCCCAACACGGCTATGCCCTGATACCCTATCCATGAAGATGACTGTGGGATTAGTTGGAGAGTGCATGTATTGTAGGGTACCCACCTGCATCTAAACAAACAAGGCGCAAGATTTTTGTGATTTAATGCTGGGTTGGTGCCTATGAAAAAGAGTTGGTTCCTGTGTCTGAAGCTGCATATTGACTGAAAAATGCAACATGAGGCACGGCTTATTCTGAAATGGCTCAGCAGCCATAATGTTAGAGGTTCTGGAAACACCACATCCATGTTGCATCCTTTCCTCTGATGGGATGCACCTTGGGTCCTTACTGGACACAGCCCACCTGTGGTGGCAGGGCAGTAGGCCCCCATCTGACAGGCCCTGTAACGCACAGGCAGACGGAGGCCCTGTGTGCTTTTCCAGCGCTGGGGGGGAGTGAACTATGCTGGGGTCCCTTGTGACGTCACAGCGATGGGCGGGGCTCACGTGCGGGAGGTCAGTGGCACCAAGGCGGGGCAGCCACCAAGGCCCGCCCACTCTGACCCACCCCCGCCAACACGGCCACCACGGGGGGCGAGGGGAAGCCGAGTCACGCGCCGCGCGTGCGGCGCATGCGTCGTGAGGCCAGCGCTGTCAGCCGGTTGCATGGTGCCCGGTCTCCGCTTGCGCCGATGCAGTGAGGCCAGGGCCGGGCCGGGGGCCCGGATGCTGGTGTAGGGTCCGCGGTGCCGCCCCCCCAGCATGGCGAGCCGCCTGCCCCCGTGCGTCGTAGACGGAGGCACCGGGTAAGTGCGGGCAGCTCCCGGCGGGCCCCCAGCCGCTCTCCGGGATAGGCTCTCCCTGGCAACGGTCTCTCCCTGGCAACGGCCTCTCCCTGGCAACGGTCTCTCCTCGGCGCGCGCCCCCCTTCCGCTCTGCGCGCCGCACGGACCCCGCGCCCAGCTCAGCGCCCCATTGCCCGGGGACTCTCATTCACACCCCGTCCCCGTCCCCTCTCCCCCGCCTGCAGCCCTGGGCATGCTGTGCACCTGCAGCTGGTGTCCGCCAGGCTCCAGTGGTTGCTAAACATCGTGGCTGTTTATGGTGCTGAAGGTGTGAGTTAATGACACGCAATGACTACACCAGCAAACGGATTACCATATTTTCTGGGTGTCGGGCCTCCCCTCTCAGCCCTGCCAGATCATTTGGGGATTTTATTTTATCTGTTGCCTGTGATGGTGGGAGGGAGACAGAGGAAACCTGAGGGCAATTCTAGACCAGCATTCGTTGGTAAATTGGACACAGAGAACTCATACCCTACTATAGGTTTGAAAGGAGGCACGTTCTCTCCCTGAGGAACAGATTTTATCTACTTGTCTGTGGCCACAGAAAGTCATTTTGTGGAGCCACTATCTTTCCACTGACTTTTATTGGCCATTCCCATCGTGTCATGGGTGGACTGTACAGATGGCGCTAATTTAACCCTGAGGCTGGAGTGGCAAAGGTGCACTAGCTTCTTTGCCAGAGAGTGCTCTGAGGAAGGAAGGAGGTCTTGTCCTCCAACAAACTATCAAGCAAGCAGCGTGGCTGCGCAAGCTGTGCTCTGAAATCAGTTTCCCAGAAGATTCAGGAAGGCAGTACTGCATTGGTTGTGTTTAACTTTTGGAAAATTATATTCCTAATCATAAAAGCCAAAAAACTTCTTTCTTTCTTTTGACAACAGAGTCTTGTGGCACTTTTAAAGACTAACAGATTTATTAATCGCATGAGCTTTCGTGGGAGAAAATCCCCACGAAAGCTCATGCGATTAATAAATCTGTTAGTCTTTAAAAGTGCCACAAGACTCTGTTGTCTTTCTACAATAGACTAACACGGCTACCCCTTTGGAATTTCTTTCTTTTGATTAGATTTGAGTCTAGAGACACTGAAAGGTGAGCTCACCAGAGAAGTTTTTCTACCTGCCAGTGATGTGGAGTTGCTGTGCCATCTTCTGTAGGATGCCATACATTCATGTACATTTTTAATTACCCAATAGCTAATTATTTAGTTCTCTAGCAAAACTTAAAATAAATCTCACCTATGTGTATATCAGTCTGTCTCAAATTTATTATGGGCCTCTCAAGGCAAGTATGGTATAGTCTAGTCTGTAGTCCCCAGTTGAGGATTCCAGTAGTCCAGCTATTTCAGTGGGGTGAAGCACTTTGCCTCTCTCAGTTTGCATTTACTTTTGCCTCTGTTACAGATATGATTGGGCTGTTGCTGGTTTTCACTCTTTGTTTGAAATGAGTTGACATTGTCATTTATGTATCTGTGCCTGAGGGAAGAGTTAGTGTTACAGAAATATTTCCTACCAAATTGACTTGAGTGTTCTCTCTTTCATCGAGATCTGTGGAAGTGTCAGAGTGGATCCATCAGAAAAGTTGCAGTAGCACCACAAAGTCCAGAAAATGCAGAAAGTCCAATAACTCCCTCTGGCAGGACACAAACTTTACTTTCACTTTGATGTGTGATTCCAAGACCTCACCATTGCAGGCTTTAGGGATGAACTACAGCTGATTAAGTATTGTACAAAACAACTGAAGGAGGAGGCAATTCCCCTGTCAGTTATGGAAAAATGACCAAGCATGTGGTTTGAGAGAGTGATAATTCAAAGTAAATGAAGAGATTGCTATCACTTGATGTGATATGTAGGAATTTGTATGGAATATGTAGGGGATTTCCAGAAAATCTTTAATTGGATCATGTCTGAAAAAAGCAAGGGCTGTGATTTCCCATTTCTTGTGTCCAACTCACTCTAATTCCAATAAGACAGGGCAGTATCTTCATTTACCAACATTTTGTGTGGATTGCCGTCTGTTCTCCAGAAGATTTTTCAGCACACAAAGGGATTTTAAATCCCAGATGAGCAAAATTAAGTAATTACAGGAAAGGGAAGAAATATACTGGAACAAGCCAGCCAGGGGCCAGTCATAGTGTTAATCCCAAGAAATACGCACTGGTACGATCTGTGAAATGACCCTATTGTCCTCAGCTGAAGACTGTATTATTTTGTGGAATGAATCAAGATGATTAGATAAATGAGAGAAGTAATTACAAAGGGGTATGCTATTTAATTTGATCCATTTCCCATATAAACTTCAGACTATTCATTCAAATTCCCAAGGAAGAACTTTAAGATAGAGACATATGGGAGTGCACAGCAGTAACTAAAGGATAAAAGTCCTTACTAGAACAGTGTAGTTTGTTAAAATTAAAAACAGCCTACACCATATTTCTCCAGGGAAGCTCAGAGTTAAGGTTAAATTTAGAAGAAACTCAAATATTTGGAGGTCCTGACGTTGATAATGAAATTTACCAAGCTACCTTTATTTTACTCTGGAGAGATGCCTTCCCTTTTTCGCATCTGGCATACTGGTGTACTGAAAAGGTGCAATGTAGTCCTTGATTTTATATTTTCCCTCCTACATATATATGTATGTCTGACACTGTCAGATGCTTTGTGCATCATTAACCTTTTGTTTTTTCTCATGTAAGTAGGCCTACTAATAGGTTTGTATATAGGAGACACAGCTAGAATGTTTCTGAGAGTTACATAAATAGTGGACACATGGAATTTATAAGGCCCTGTCTTTCAAGGTGCTAGATACTCTGAAATATTGAGCACTTTAAGTATGCAGGATGTGGGCAGAGTGGGCTATCAGGGGACTTGTCAGGGCAGCAGAATAGGGATGCATTTTTCCCCTATCAGAAGATGTCTAATAAACAATCTTAATTATTTCTCCATCTTCATTTGCAAACAAAGATCTGATAGGAAGTATTTAATATCTGGGGTGATCACTGCTTTTTAAAATGTCTTAGGTTGCAAACAGTTTGTCTGACTAACTTCACTTTTGGTGGAGTAAATCTCCTTTCTCCATCGATGTACGTACATAGTGATCAGTTTACATGTTCACATCAATCTCCACATGGAAAATGGCAATCTATTTTAAGACCATTAGAGCTGATGTATCTTTCTGGAACTACTTTTTAAATTGTTGACAACTTTCCAAACTAGTTTTATTGCCTAGTCTTTAGTCATGTGTATTAGATTGCTATTAGATGGACCCTGTAAACTAACTTTTTAAAATCTGTCTCTCCTACAGTTTTGCTGCAAAGTGGGGGGAAAGTTAGAAACCTTTTTGAACAGTGGGGAACACTTCTGTTTTGCATGTGTGATGATTCTGGAATCTCCTTTTTGGTTCACTTCACATTTGATGAAATATTCTTCTTTAGCTCAATCTCATCTGTGATTTCAAGGCAGATATTCCATTGTTTGTGGATTTTTTGTGGAAGAAGTTGTAATCCAAAATTGGGCGTAAAATGTTGTAAAATTCAGTTATACCATTAATTAGTGTCTATTGCCATGCAATAATAATTTTTGAACAGCCATAATATATCAACAATATTTTACTACTTCTCTTAAGCCTATTTTTTGAGCATTTATTTGATCTGTACACCATCTTTTTTTTTAAAGTATTTTTTAAAATGTTGGCGATATACAAGTAGTGTTGATCTTATTCTCCCAGAAAATACAAGGAACTCAAACTTTTTTTATGGAAATCTTGCACTGATACTAGTTTATTCTTCTGCATTGGGGGATATGACATACCAGGGTATAATTCTGACCAATGCAACCTTTGGTGCCTTACAATGCCTTGCTGATGCAGCTCCCACCTAACCAGTTCACTTTCTCTCTTTGCAGCAGAGGGAGGTACAGGAGGTGAGTCCACTCTTGCCCTGCTGCTTGAAGCGCCCCAGCTGTGGGCCCCTAGGTGCTAGGTCCAGCAGTACTGGTGCATTCCCAGCAGCACAGGGGAGATCAGACTCACCTCTCTGCTGCCTTCAGAATTGAGGGTGACAGTCCTGCCACCCGCTCACAACAGGTTTGTGACCCCCTCCAGTCCCGTTTTAAGGTGGGATGCCCATGCTTACACTATCATAAAATTTCAGATGAAAACATCTGTAATCATGAAATTGACTTGTTTTCAAATCCTATGGTCATGAAATTGACCAGAACGAACCATGAATTTGGTAGGGCCTTAGTAATGAGGAAAAAAACTTTCTATTATAGGGATGGGCATAATAGTATTGGAGCCTTACAGAGGGTGTAAGATTTTAAATTCACTTTAGGAATATGCCTATGGATTGATGTTATTGGGCAATACAGCTCCCTAGCTTTGTTTAGAAAGAGTGCAGTTTTCCTGCTTTGCACTATTCATGTGCTTTTATCCTGATCTGCGGAGGCAGAACCTCTAGAATTAGAAGGCAACTCAGTCTTCAGGGGCATTTAGTCCTGGGTCTCTCTGAAACTATTAACAAGGATACCAGTTGTTGTAACTTTTGTAATGTGGATGCTTTTACATGAGGCATTGGAATCAGTTGTAGTTTCAGATGTTAACTGCTTTTGCTCACTACTGACCTAAACTAGAGTGCAACCAGTGAGCTAATACAGATTTAGGCTTTGGAGCATACATTTCCTGAGCCTTCTGTTTCTCTTTCTGTTGATCTGATATAAAAGGAATTTTTCTGACTATCTCTCAACATACTTGTAATCACTTCTTCATACTCTCCACTTTCAGTCTTCAAGACGATTTATCATTTAGTTATCATTGCTCCGAAGAGTGTAAATATCACCATTTCACAAATGCAGGAAATTGAGGTTAAAGAATTAGGCTGGAATGATTTGAATCAAAGCGATTTAAATCAGCAAGTGGAAAGCCTTGATTTAAGTCATTGATTATAATCATCTTTTCCATTAGTACTTCAGTTACTTGCTAAAGAAAGGTGCATTCTTACCAGTTGATATAACCATTAAAACATGATGTACAACTATGTACACAGAACTGAGTATAAAATTAATTTTTGTTAAACAAAACTTTAAACATTTGGGATACAGCACTTCTCTTATCCAAACATGTTTCACATTTACAACTAAATGATTTACTAAAGGAAGAGAGGGATTATCTGCAGTCAGTGAATTAAACTGATTATTTCAGGTCAGCCTGGGAAAATTGTCACATGTGCCTAAGTGAAAGTGACTGAAGCTTAAGTTCCAATTTATCTAAGGCTCTTGAAAAGCTGACTGTTTCCTAAGTTAGTCAGGCTGTCTCTCAGACTTTTAAAACTGGTAGACTTCATTCTCTCCTTTCTCATTTTTATTCATAGACTGTAAAAGTGAGACAGTTCTCCTGCTTTTTCAAATCCCATTTGATTTCTCAACTTTGAACGAATGAAGAAAATATTCTTTCTGCTTGCGGAAGAGGCTTCTTGCCTGTTTAGCTCTTCAGCAAATTCTGGTTCCAGGTGCTTTGCTAATGACATCTATGATTGAGTCATATGACTTTCTTTACAACTTCAGCAAACGTCCTCCTTGAATGGTGTATCTTCAGCATGAAATTTATTATGGCTGTTACAACTGGTGATTGATTATTAGATGCCCATGATATAGCATCAGCATCTTCAGTGGTTAGTCATCTATCCTGGTACTTAGGGTTGATAATATTGGAAAGAAAATGAAGCCGAGTAAGTGCTAGATCCATTTGCTTCTCAACTGCCTGCAATTTAACTGCGTTATGGAATGTTTCTTTCTTCAGTGTCTCAAAGTTCTTTCCAAATTTCAACAGCACCAGCAATTCAGCAGAAATTATTCTCAAATTTTTTTTAAAGCCAGGGGATGTGTTCAGCCTGTCTTCTACATTTCACTTTAGTCCAATATTGACTGTTTGAGCTATGATCGCTTTATTTATTTTGTTCATAATTTTCTTCACAAATGGTCATCAGAAGAGGCCCACTGTTAATAAATAATAGCCCACACTGACTGATCAGCATTGTGAAGTTCAGTGTCCAGGGGTCACATAGATAGGAAATGTCCCCCACCCCTTTAAAACTCAACAGACTTTTGATATTCCTTATCCTGATTGCCTGGCTTGGCAAGCACACTTAGCTCTTCACTTTTATGTGTAACTTCCCAGCTGACCCTGCTTGCTGTGTGCTCCAGCCAGAGTTAGAGATGAGATATTGGAATTTCTGGGCCTGTGGGGAGAAGAGGGTGTGCAGGCACAGCTTCAAACCAGCCATAGAAATGGGGATATCTCCAAGTAGATTGCTGGGGGGTACCAGCAGCTGTGGGGACCAGCAGCTGTGCTGAAGGGAAGGCAAGGAACTGCAGCAGGCACACCAGAAGCCCAGGAAGGTCGTAATTTGATCCAGTGCCAAGCATCAGAGCTGCTGCTTTTGAAATGAGCTGCATGCCAGGCTTGGCAGTGACCGCACCATCAATACCTCTGAAGAGCTTAGTTCACAGACCTCTGCCATGAACAGCGAGGAAGAGGTGGATATGAAAGGGAATGGGGGACAGGTGACTTGGGGATCCAGCCGGGCAGCAAGCCAGGACCGGTTTTTTACTTCAGTACAGTCCACTGTCAATCATGGGCAAGCCTGATTGAGGGGAAGGAACCTTAGGTGAGTGTGTACATAAATTTCCCTTTACAGGCATGGCCCCCAAAATAGCAGGACACGTCTTCTCACTTTTCATTAATTTACTTGTACTGGAATTAGTAACGGTACAACCAAGAGAGACAGAGTTGCTATCTGCTTTTTAGTCACTTCCAGAGTTAGGCAGAGGATGGTCATGTTGAGGAGTTTTTGGGTAGGGGTATCCCTTGAATCCTCCTGAGAGATCTGAATGAAACTTTCATGATGGTATTCTGTAATCTGCTGATAGTTTCTAGGATTAGCTGCCTTATTTCTTCCTCTCTGATAAGACAGTTCCCATGCCAGTCAGCAATAACTTCAGCATTGCTGCAGTGGGATATGAGCATAGGGCCTGGAAAATGAGTATTGGGAACAAGCTGGAGAAGGAAATAGTAAAGAGAAGAAAGGCACAGGAAATGGAGAGGGAGAGTCACCATGACATAATAGGGTTTCTCAGGCAGCAAACAAAGATGCTGCAGACTCTGGTGGACCTGCAAGTTCGACAGTCCTAGGATCGTCTCCTTTTTCAGCAGAACTCAGTATTGGGACCTCCATATATCCACTGTCAGGATTCAATATGGCATCAGGGACTGTTGCACAAGTCTTACTACTCTATCCTTGCGGACATTAAAGACAAGCACAGCTTCACATACGCTGACCACAATTGATGTTGGTGTAGCTGAAATGTTCATGAATGTTATTTCTCCTTGATAAGTTTTGTTTCATTAATTTATTAAGTTTTAGTAAGTTTTTTAAATATACTTGTTTTAAAATTTCATGAGTTTTTTTTGCATTAAATTGTTACAAAACAAATATTTAAAACATAACTCATCTTTAGTAGTTTACAGCATCTACTACCAAGTTCTCAGTAGGTCTGAAAGCAGCCAATTATTTGTCACTGGCAGTGTGACACAACCCATGGGATAAGCCACAAACAAAATGAATAGACGCACTGACAGTGTTAGATTGCTACATGAACAGCAATCATGACTCTGTGGCTCACTGTTTAATGGTCTTTCAAAGCACCCCTGAGCTGTATAGCTCCACGCCGAGCTCTTCCAAGCATGGTTTTTTTGGTCCCAGTACAAAATTGTAACATGGTAATGGGGGTTGCAACCAGAGCTGGGGGCCTCTGGGCCCTGGTAAAGTGCACCTTTTTCCCCCCATGTGGGGGCTCTGCCCAGGGGTAACTTTTGCCCCTTTTACTTCACACATATTATGCCAGACACAGCACACAGCTATAACCATTGGGATATTTTTCTCACTGAGGTCAAATCTTGTGAGTCAACAATGCCAGCATCCCTTCAGTCAACCACAACCACGTTCAGCTGTCGTTCCGCACCTTCTGAGCAGTAGTTGAATCATTCCTTTGTGGTGTTAAGATGGCTAACGCACAGCTTCCTAAGCCAGAACTGGCCCGCTGGGTAGCCCAGTATCGCTGCTGGCAATTTCAACTTTCCCCAGTGATAATCTGCCAGTTGGGAAGATGCTTGCTTGCAGCTTTCTGAAAAGTCCAAACTTCTTAAAGATGTGAGTGTCATGAGCCTTTCCTAATCAGCCCACACTGTTATCCGTGAAACATCGCTGGGGATCCACCAGTGCTTGCGTAACCGTAGAAAAGTAGCCTTTTCTCTTGTTGTGCTTTATGGCAGTTGTGGTCTATTGTCAAAGTAGGGACATGTGTGCCATCTATTGCTCCAGCACAGTTCAGGAACCCCAGTTTTTTTGCAGAGCCATCTGCTATGTCATGACATTGCTAAAAATCACATCACTTCCTGCTATGCCAGATTTAGTGGTTTTGCACACTTCCATGATAGCGACCCGTACGGGTAAGGGGGAGGGGGAAACATAAAAAAAAAGCTTTCTGCATTGTCTTTCTCTGCCACAGGCACAGAGAGATACAGGGCTGCATGCAGAGAGAGGGATGATTTCAAAACTTCCCGGGGCTGCAGACAGGGAGGAGCAATATGCTGCTTACCTGGCCATGGTGCAGCCAGTGGAAAATCAAGAGCAGCAAGAACTTCTGGAATAGATCCTAGAGGCCACTGGATTTGATTTTCGATGTTCTCAGGCTACACGGGCCTAAATTCACCTTGTTAAATTTGACCTCAGCCCTATGCCACTTGCAGGGTTGGTGGTAGGTTAAATTTCAGCTCCATTTACTTCAAATTTATTGCTCTGCCAGTGGAGACACAGGCTGTGGAAGGGCGAGGTAAGCAGCATTAACTTGACCTTCTCTGTCAGTGTAGACCAGGGCTTCCCTTTCAACATAACTTCCCCACCCCTGTCCCTAGAAAAATAAAAGAACTCACAATCCAACACTTCTACTTGTGTACCCCCATGTCTTTTCCACTGCAGTGTTTTATTTGTTTAGCAACAGAGAGGGAGGCAGCTGAGAAATTAATGGATTTCTGTTTGTTTGCTTTTGTCTGTCTGTACACAATGCAAGGAGGCAGAGCAAGGCCATTTACTTGAAGTGCCCAGAATCTTTCAAAAGCAAGGGGTGGTAGTTGCTAGGCAGATTTGTTTTTTCCTTGAGTTGGAGAGTGTTTCCATGATGGGTAGAGTCATGAATATTCATCATTTTGAAAACAGAGCCAGTCAGAGCCCAGGTAGGGAGAAACTATAAAATAGGAGCATTGGACTGTCAGGTTAGTGGATGATCCTGGTGAGACATATGATGTATCCCCTAAGGTCAGAGACTCGGTCCCAATACCTGTGGTGATTTTGCCCAGGACCATCCTTGGGGGGAGACGAACGGGCTGATCGCCCCATGCCCCGCGGTTACGTGTGCCCTGCGCCTCCGCTCCCCCACTGCTGTGCTTTGGTCCACCACTTTAGGGACGGCCCTGATTTTGCCAGACTCTTGCCAGATAGTTCAGGCCGAGTCCCCAACAGAAACGAGCTGGGGCCACAAGAGCTGGGTGCCACGGCTCCAGGCTCCCGCTGGCCGCGCTTCCCCAACCCCACATCAAGGTAAGTGCTGTGGGGGGAGCTGGGCAGTGGTGTGGCCTGGCCCAGTTCGGGGGCCGGCGTGGCGCGGTCCGGTTCGGGGCCTGGCTCGGGGGCCAGCCCAGCCTAGCCCAGTGCAGCTCGGGACTCGGGGGGCCAGCCTGGGGCTCAGCTGGTGGCCTGGTCCGGCTCAGGGCCCAGCGTGGGCTGGCGGTGTGGCCTGGGACCCCAGCCACCAGGCCCCTCCCCCCAACCCGGAGTCCCTTGCTCTGCCCCATTTTGGCCCC
>ML686061.1:832603-911361 GCA_007922175.1 Pelusios castaneus
ACTGAGAATGTCTGATACTTAAATTATTGGACATAAATATGGAACCCCAGTATTTTCAAAATTTAGTCAATTTTTCAGAGCAAAACTGGCCTTACCAATGTAGATGGTCTGTATACTTGTTCGGCTTTCACACTGGAAGAAGTATGATTGCTGTCTCTATTTTTTCTTAGTCAATTCTGATCTTGAAAATGAACTGATTTTTTTTCATGATGCATCTAAACACTTATTCATCATTGTTTTAGGTACACAAAACTTGGCTATGCAGGAAATACAGAACCACAGTTCATTATTCCGTCATGTAAGTAACTCTTGCCCCAGCTTCTGATGTACACAGTTATTCATGAAAGTGATGCGCAATAAATAATTTTGCCTTCCAGTTCTTAACTCACCCTTCCCAGGTCTCTTATCCATGTGGGAAGGGATATTCACTATATTTGCATCTTTGGCTAGCTAACAGGAATTAAGACCTTCCTGCAGTTTGCTAGAACTGTTCCTCATTAAATCAGCTTCTGGTTGCTATGACTAAAATGAAGATAGCTCTAGTCCCATTTCCTTCCTCTCTCCATTTGTTTTTCTGCCAGGACTCTGATTTAAACAGAATACAAGCGATTTTCTCTCTACCTGACAGCATGGTTATAGCTTGGGTAATATGTGGGAGGCCTCTGGAGGTACTGAAAGGCAGGTACCACCTGGCTGCAGTGTGTATCCATCTTTATGCTGCCTGGAACTTTAGGCAGAGTAAAAAACAAATAATATGTAACATTGTCCTTGGTTGGAAGGCCCTATGCAGTATGCTCTTGTTTATCTAAACTTCCACTTTCTAAGAATCCTTTCCCTGTCTCTCAGCATGAGATACAGGAGATATATGTCCCCTGCAGCATCTCATGCTGGGTGACAAGAAAGGGATCATACAGACAATGCGGAGGTTTGAATAATAGAGCAGAGAACCCCAGCCAGGATCGTTGGACGAGGGCTGAGGACAAACCCCTGGTTTCTGGGGGTGTGTTTGTGTGTCTGCGTATGGAGGGTGCACCCTCCTGCTGAATGGCTCCTCACTGTCATGGGAGTCAGTGAGTGGGGTCATGGAACCGGAGCTGCAAAGGGCGGCCTGCGCTGCTGGATGGCTGATGATATCTGATCCCTGATAAGGCGTGGGGAGAGGTTGCAGTCCTAGCAGAACAGAGCAGAGACCCCTGGCCAAGTCTGAGGAGGAGTAAGAGCTCCTGGTTGTGGGGCAGGCCATCTTGTAGCCGAGTGGCTTCTGCCCTGTCAGTTATCTGAATAAAATCTGTATCCCCAACGCTATTCATATTATTAGGTGTATACTGTATTCACTTTTTGTGATGCATTGTCCCATAGCGTGTTGTTAAAATGGTCTCATTATTTGGATCTGTTACCTACTTTTTTATTGACCAGTATTAACAAGGAAAATATTTGTCTAAATTTTATACTTTACTAAACTGCATTGATTTTAATTGTTCTTTATTTCAGTAAGGTCTTGTAGACTTGTATATTATACTGAAAAGCTTTACTATGGACTACATAGTACCTTACATTTCAGAGGTGCAAGGAAGTAACTGGGAAGGCGCAGTCTACCAGAACTATAGTGCAGTAATTTTGTAGTTCAGTTAACATAGTTTTAATTAAGTAAAGTTATTGAATCAAAAGTGTTTATAAAGACTAACAAATTTATTTATTACGCGGACTTTTGTGGGAGAAAATTCCACTTTGTTAGACGCTTGAAGATGGGGAACTTCAAGTGTCTGACAAAATAGGATTTTCTCCCTCGAAAGCTGATGCGATAAATAAATGTGTTAGATTTTAAAAGTGCCACAGGACTCCTTGTTTGTTTGCTGGACTAGACTAACATGACTACCCCTTTGGAACTTGTAACGATATACGTATGTGTTGTGCTAATTAGGTGAGATTACATGTATACAATATGATAGAAAATATTTCCCATAACTATTAGTTTAATGTAGATCCTAGTTTTGTTAAGTGGGATGTTTTGTGGGATCTTGTGCATATTTCTGAAAGAAGTGTTCAAACTCTCAAGAAGTCCTTCATCCTAATGCCGCTAGAAGCACTCTTAAGTGATTGTTCTCCAAACAGTACTGCCTGTTCTCCACTGTAAGTGGTTGTGTGTGAGATTCTGGCTCACTGAAACAACATTGTCAATAAACAGGCTACATTTTTACAGTAGTTTATTCTGTTTTTATTTATAGTTTGCCCTAGATTTCTTGCTGCTTAATCTTTCTGCCTACACCAACCTTCTGCTAGTGATTTTAGAGGTAGTTGCCCCCTGCTAATTGCAAGCGCTGTCTCAATAGGCTTCTCTGTAGGGCTGCAAATTGATTTTTTTTCCTACTAGCCAGAACAATGGCTCAGTAATTTAATGTTTCAGTATATTTTCTTCATTCTCCCGCTGCCTCCCCTTGATCCTTTCTCTTAATTCTCCAACTTGCGTGCTATATTGAGACCCAGAAAAACCTGTCATTTCCTCACTTCAGGAGTGCCTAGATGATTGGAAATCCAAAAGTATACAGCTCCCTTGAGTGCTGTACTTTGTAAAAGGCTAAATTTTAAAAAATGATGTATGTGTGGGAAGTGGGGGATTTGGTCACAACTTTCACTAATGTTAATTGGAGACGAGTGATCAAATTTCCTGCACTGCACTGAAAATGTACCTAACATTATCACTTTCTACACCTGGTCTTTCTTTTTGAGAAAAGAAGCCTTATTTGCTTTATTTAAAACAGGAAAGGGGAACGCGTAACACCTCACATTGTTTTATGTTCAGAGAAAGTTTCATTTTTAATGTGTTCTTTTGTGATGGATTTTCATTTATTTATTTAGGTATTGCAATCAGAGAGTCGGCAAAAGTAGGCGACCAAGCCCAGAGGAGGGTAATGAAGGGAGTTGATGATTTAGATTTTTTCATAGGAGATGAAGCCATAGATAAACCTACCTATGCTACAAAGGTAAAAATACATAACAAAGCTGTAAGCATCCTTCAGAAATTTTTTTTGAATTGACTATTTTTTTATTGTAGATTATTTCAAATGTTCTTGACAGCTGTTTAAACAAACACTTACAGTTATCTGAAGTTTACTATAATTTAGTATACTAATTACTGCTAAACTGAAGCCAACAACATTCAGTCATTTCTTTCTGCATGTGCAAATTTTGGTTGGTTGGCCTTTATTTTTTAAGAAAATGAAAGCTCTACTTCTGCCGATGCTTTAGCAAAAGTTGATGATTAATAAATCTTGTGAAGGTCCATTAACAGAATGCCGTTTCTTTTCCCTAGTAGTGTTAGTAGCTGAAATACACATAGGTGCCAAATCTTTTTATTTTCTCCTGCTGAAAATTATGTTGGACCTACAGTAATGATAAAATAACTGACTATTTCAGTGCTGACCAGTTTGCTGTCAGAAAATGTCCCCTGGCCCCTTTGTACAGGATCATTTTATAAGCCCCTTTCTTTCTGAGTCAAATTTTTTTTCTCCTGTGAAGGACCCCCTGTTCTTTGGGGTATTAATAAAGTAAGGTATGTTAAATATTTATGAACTATATATGAGCGATTACTTCCTTAAATATTAGGTTAAGCACCAACTATGTGCTGGGCAATGAAAAAATGCAGCAATAGTCCCTGCCTATAGGAATCTTCTAAAATAATTCTTAAGTCTTGGTTTGTCTTATCTTTGATCATTCACAGATCGCAAAATGCTTAAAAAAGATGCTTCAGAAGTTTAGAAATGGAGTAACTGATGCATAGAGAGGTGAGGTGCCCAAGGTTACATGTAAAGCAGCCGCAGAGCTAAGAACAGAACTTAGGTTTTTCAACTCCCAGTGCAGTCCCCAGTCCAGAAACGGAATCATAATGGGAGGCCCAGGAGGGGATGATGACTTAAAATTATTGCCTTTCTTTTAAAATTATAATGGTAACACCTAAAGTTTACATAGTTTAGGTTAGTGTTTATGGTTCTCATAGAAGATATTAGTATTTTGATTTTCATGTTCATTGTATTGTTACCTGTTGGTTTATACACTGTTAAATCACGTTGGCATACCTCTCTTCTCTTCAGTGGCCTATACGACATGGTCTTGTTGAGGACTGGGATCTCATGGAGAGATTTATGGAGCAAGTAGTCTTTAAATATCTACGTGCTGAACCTGAGGATCATTATTTTTTAATGGTTAGTAATGGAACTTGGTAAGAAAATGCCTCCATAGATGGGAGATTCTATAATTGTGCTGGGTAACGTTCCAAGCACAAGTAGGTTTTAGTACCCTTCTGAAGCAGGCTTCTTCTCTTTTGGCTTTAAGCTTCAGGTAGCTTGATTGAATTACAGATGCTGCTTCAAATAATTGGCTGACTTTAGTCATAGAAAATAAAGCAATACAGTGAAATAGGGGGAAATGTCACTTAGCAATATGCTATATGTTTGCAATCATGTGCACAATTATGTATTACCTTCTGTGAAAGGTTTCTGTTGAAGATGAAATTAGTTATCTAATGCAAAATGCTTTTTTAAATCAGTGGTTTTGCATAAGAGGATATAAAAATAAAGAATACATAATTCATAGCTGTTTTTTAAATAAGACTGCTGTTAAGTAGTTAAGGTCCCAAATTGGTTCAACCTTGAAACCTGTTCACTACTAAACAATGGGTTGTTTATATGAATTGTTTGGAAAATTTGTTACTGTAAGTAGTTGTATGCAAGCAGATTTCCTTGTTGACATGGAATCCTGCTAAATAATCTGATTTTCATTTATTTTAAAATTAACACCGATTCATTTATCTGTAGTCCATCCCCTTCTAGTTAGGAGAAGCTGGGATGTGAAGAATCCTTAGAGGTTAAGTCTGCTTCCTGTACATAATGCAGATTATTCCTTGTACACCAATCCTGCAAACACACATACACTTTATTATAGCTAGTAATCCTGTTGAGATCAATGGGACCACTTGCCACAGGAAAGATAGGCAATTGCATAAGTATTTGCAGGATCAGTGTCTTACTCGGAATGTGTTTCCTCATTCTTGCACCCCTTCCACATGTACTTGTATGTCAAAGTCACAATATTTCTAATGGCTACAGTATGCCATTTCAGTTCACATGTCTGAAAACAAAGTTTTCTTTTTAATCAGTAATTTTTATAATTGCTTTTTCAAAGAAATATTAACAACTGTGTTGTGGAGGGTTGGGCCTGTGTCTACCTGCCAAAGGGTAAATGGAGCAGATTAATTTACCTGAGGCCTATCTGGGACACTTAAATGTATCAGAAGCCAAAAAGAGTGATTAAAAGTGTGAACTGCATTAACGGTTTAATAAGTTGACTTTTCCTTATAGACAGAACCTCCACTGAACACCCCAGAAAACAGAGAGTATCTCGCAGAAATCATGTTTGAATCTTTTAACGTTCCAGGACTTTACATTGCTGTTCAGGTGAACAAAGTGAATCTATGCTTCTAAAGTACAGTATAGCTGGAGTGTGTATGGTTTTCTGTAAGCATATACCTAGAATATTTGAAGCAGTATTTTCTAAGATTATCTGTTAACATGCTCTATCCATATCTAAATATTGACTTTTTCTTATCTAGGCAGTGTTGGCCTTAGCTGCATCTTGGACATCACAGCAGGTTGGCGAGCGTACATTAACAGGAATAGTCATTGACAGTGGTGATGGAGTAACACATGTAATTCCTGTGGTAGGTGGTTGGATGCAGTTTAAAATTTTCAACTATTTGTATGAGTTTTATGAGAATTTCCTTAGTCTTCACTTAAAAGACCAAGTTTATTTTTGTCTGAATTTTATGGAGATTAATTGTGGTACTATGGAGTAGAGGAGATTGGGGGGAAAGGAATAGGTATATAATGTGATAAAGGGACACTGTCATCTTGATTTTTAGTACCAAAATATAGATAATGCAAATAGAAATTTCTGCAATAGAGGATGAAATTATGGGAACATAGGACTGTGAGGTGTCAGGGGAGAGCGTGGGTCCAAAGGCAAAGGTGACAAGAGAGGGGAGGGGAGGGGTGGGATGGCTGGCAGGGGAGCATGGCAGGGCAATGGAGAATGTGGGAGCATGGCAGGGCAGGGGTGGCAAGAGAGGGGAGGGGCAGGGTGAGGTGGCTGGCAGAATAGAACTTGGGGACAAGGGCAGGGGTGGTGAGAGGGGGAGGAGGAGGGTGACTGGCAGGGGAGCATGGGGTAGCAGGGCTGGAGTGCAGTTCCGTCCTCCCCATAGCACCTCACCTGCAGCTCGTGGTGCCCTCCCCACTCCCAGCAGCTCACAGCGCTGCACATTGGCAGCACCGTGTTTCCCCCCTCCTCCCTAGCCCCTCACATTGCCCAGCCCCTCCACTCCTGGACCCCTCACACCCTGTAGCTTCCTCTCCTCCTGGCACTCAGGCTGTCCCCGCTCCCGCATGGAGTGTTACCTGGCCCCTACCTCCCTTCAAAAACAGAGGGGCAGCCGGCTCCCCATATAAGGAAGTTTTTCCTAATGTCCAACCTAAATTGCCCTTGCTGCAATTTAAACCCAGTGATAGATGCTCACTTTTGGTTTTGCTGGGGGATGCCCTACCCTACCTCCTTGTAACAACCTTTTATGTACTTGAAAACTCTTATCATATCCCCTCTCAGTCTTCTCTTCTCCACACTAATCAAACCCGTCTTTTTTCAAGCTTCCCCCCATTGGTCATGTTTTCTAGACCTTTAATCATTTTTATTGCTTTTCTCTGGACTTTGTCCAGTTTGTTCACATCTTTCCTAAAATATGGCGCCCAGAACAGGAGACAATACTCCCGCTGAAGCCTAATCAGTGCAGAGTAGAGAGGAAGAATTATTTCTCATGTCTTGCTTACAACACTCCTTTTAATAAATCCCAGAATGATGCTTGCTTTTTTTTTTGCAAGAGTGACTCATATTTAGCTTGTGGTGATCCTTTATGGCCCCCAGTTCCCTTTCCACAGTACTCCTTCCCAGGCAGTCACTTCCCATATGGGATGTGTACAACTAATTGTTCCTTCCTACGTGCAATACTTTGCATATGTCTTTATTGAATTTCAACCTGTTTACTTCAGATCATTTCTCCAGTTTGTCCAGATTATTTTGAATTTTAATCCTACCCTCCAAAACACTTGCAACCTCACCCCGCTTGGTATCATCTATAAATCTACTTTCTCTATTATTATTAAACTAATAGTTGAAGGTACTGAACAGAACCAGACCCAGAACTGATCCCTGCTAGGACCCCACTCAATATGCCATTTCAACTTGATTGTGAACTACTGATAACAGTTCTCTGGGAATGGTTTTCTAACCAGTTATGCACCCACCTTTATAGGCGCTCCATCTAGGTTGTATTTCCCTAGTTTGTTTATGAGACGGTCATGCAAGACAATATTAAAAGCCTTATTAAAATCAAGTTATACCACATCTACTGCTTCCCCCTCACCCACAAGGCTTTTTACCCTGTCAAAGCTCTCAGCTTGGTTTGACACGCTTTGTTCTTGGCAAATTCATGTTGACTGTTACTTATCACCAAATTATCTTCTAGGTATTTGCAAATTGATTGCTTACTTATTTGCTCCCTTTTCTTTCCAGGTATTGAAGTTAACATGGATGATTTGTAATTCCCCAAGTTTTTCTTAGTTCCCTTTTTATAGATTGGAAAAATTCCAGAGTACTGGAAAATGGATAGAAAAAGTGCCAATCTTCCATGAGTTTTTTAAGATAATTGCTAAAGGCTCAGATATCTCCTCAGTCAGCTCCTTGAGTATTTCAGGTTGTATTTTACATACGGCCCTGGCTACTTGAAAACATCTAACTTGTCTAAATGATTTTTAATTTGTTCTTTCTGTAGTTTAGCCTCTGATCCTATCTCATTTTCACTAACATTCACTATGCTAGCTGTCCAGTTGCTACTAACCTCTTCTATGAAAACCGAAACAAAAAAGTAAATTAGCACCTCTGCCACCTGAACATTTTGTTTGTCGTCCCCCCCCCCCCCCCCACCTCATTGAATAACATGCCTACCCTGTCCTTGGTCTTCCTCTTGCTTCTGATATATTTGTAAAATGTTTTTTTGTTACTCTTTATGGCTATGTCTATACTTGCTAAAATTAGTTGGAATTAGTTAGCTCGAATTAGCTTAATTCGAACTAGGAAAACTTAAATTCCAAAGGGGTAGCCGTGTTAGTCTATTGTAGAAAGACAAAAGAGTCTTTAAAAGTGCCACAAGACTCTTTTGTCTAGGAAAACTTAGTTCGAACTAAGCAAGTGCCATTCATGGTACTTGCTTAGTTTGAATTAGCGATCCCCATTCATTTCAATGGCCAGTTAGTTCGAACTAAGAAATTAGTTCGAATTAACATGGCCACATTGGTTAATTCGAACTAGTTAGTTCGAATTAACCCTTCAGTTCGAATACCCTATTTGAATTTATTAGTTCGAATTAAGGAAGCCCTTAATTTGAACTAACTAAAGCCTAGTGTAGCCATGGCTTTAGTTAGTTCGAATTAAGCCTCCTTAGTTGGAACTAACTTGCCAGTGTAGACATAGCCTATATCTCTAGCTAGTTTAATTTGGTTTTGTGCCTTGGCCCTTGTAATTTTGTTCCTACATACATGTGATATTTGTTTACATTCATCCTTTTGTAATTTGGCCTAGTTACTGGCTATGGACAGTATTACTTCTGATAACCCTTCCCCTCCTCTTCCTTTTCTCTTGTCTTTGCATGTTGCTTTTTTCAGGATGCATTTAGACACATCACTTTTCTTTACCAGTGGTGAAGGGCTGCTCCACCCTCCCCCCCCCAGGGAGCCAGCCCGGGGCGGGGAGGCTGAGGTCGCCAGTGGCGAGCTGGCTCCGGCCCCGGCCCTGGAAACGGGGACCACCGGTGGGAGGTGCTGCTGCGGCTGGTGCCCCAGCCAGAACCCGAGGCTGCCGCTGGGAGCCAGTTCCGGCTGAGGGCACCCTGCTGGCGAGGGCTGGCCCTGGCCACCTGCCCCACCCCTGGGCTTGCCTGCTCCGCCCTGGGGGCGGGGAGGGCTAGCCCAGAGGCCGGGCTTAGTGCTCCCAGCCCGCCCCACTGCCTTCGGCTCCCTGTGGGGAGAAGGGAAGTGTGTGGCCGTGGGGGGCTGTGGTGCAGGCCCCGCAGTGCCCTGCTGGGAGCAAGAGAGCGCGGGGCCTGCGTAATTGCAGGGCCCAGAGCGATTGCCCCGTTTGCCCCCCCTCCCCCCCGCAGGGACAGCCCTGTTCTTTACTGTGCATATTGGTCACTTTCCCTTTCCTCTAACACTTCCTTTTAGTTGTTCCTTCAATAACCTTTTCTCCCCCTATCCATTTTTCAGGCTCTCCTGTATGAGGACACCTGCTTTCTCTTCTCATAAGTACTTTTTGTCTTTGTAGATAATTCCTGAAAAAATACCTCATGGTTGGAAGGCCTCTATCTTCAGCATGTATTTAAGACTATCCTTTTACTTATCTTTATTTTACATTTACTACTGATGTATATATTAGATAACATTAAGCAGCATAAATTCTGCAAACAGTAATCAAGGGGTTTAGGTTTTACAAATTTGAGGCCACTTTGAAAGATGTCAGGGTTTCACTTTAGTTAGAAAACAAAATCAAAATCAAATCCGAAAAATGGAAGCTGCTGAGTAAAAATGAGCACTGTATTCTGCTCTTAACTATTGGTACTTCATACACCAGCTTTTTCTAAGCATCTTTTTTCCCCCATAGGCAGAAGGTTATGTAATTGGAAGTTGCATCAAACACATCCCTATTGCAGGTAGAGATATTACATATTTCATTCAGCAGCTCTTAAGAGAGAGGGAGGTGGGAATTCCCCCTGAACAGTCCCTGGAGACAGCAAAATCCATAAAGGTAAAAGTTTTATGTGAAATTTACCTTGCTTTTTAAGAATTTTTTTTAAGTTTTTGTTTTAACACATTGCTGGTGGCCCTTTTGACATATACTAATATAGAAACTGTCTGTCTATACTTTCCCTCCTATTTAAGTTCTTCACAAAATGGGGGCGGAGGCAGAAACATAAGGGGAAGCAAGGAGAAATATGAATTACTATCAAAAGGGCTTTTCTTTAGAATTAATATGTACATGTTTTAAAGGCAAAATTGGCTTTTGATTTAGTAGAGTTTGCTTCAAATTTGAATTATGGCAGTTAAGAAAATTCTCTATAAAACCTCTGGGTCTTGGGTATTGTATGTAACATCACTGGGATGATCACCTAATTCTGACCCTGCAATGCAATGCTTTCAGAGACCCAGCAATTTAGGTGACATTCCTTGCACGCTAAGGAGTTTGCCAGTGTGGAGCATCTTATTGCAGGATTGTGGCCTTATGTAATAAACTTAGCAGGACTTTTCCTGAACAATCCGTTCCTTAAGAATAAGGTTAGACTTGTAGGAGCAGTGTTTACCAAATATGAACCTTAGGTTAATAGATTTAGGCGCTGCTTTTGAGTCTCCAATTAAGTAATTTTTACTCTTTTCCTGAAATATTCCTTACAATATTTAATAATTATGTATGATCAGGTTAGGTAACTTTTTAATGCATGGTATTTATTTACAGGAAAAATACTGTTACATTTGCCCTGACATAGTAAAAGAATTTGCGAAGTATGATGTAGATCCACGAAAATGGATTAAACAGTACACAGGAATTAATGCGATCAACAAAAAAAAATTCATTATAGATGTTGGTTATGAAAGGTTTCTTGGACCTGAAATTTTCTTTCATCCTGAGGTAAGAATAACAGTGCTTAGCATTACAGTCTTTTCTTCTATTTTTTTTTAAAGGTATAATATTCTTGATGCAAGAGCACCACCTTGTGGAAATTAAAAGTATCTGTAAGTCTTGTCTAAAAGGGCTGGATGACTTGCGAGTTATTACACACAGAATAATGCTGAAGGAAAACTGCCTAATGCTTTTTTTTTTTCCTGTGGAGCTATCTCATTTCTAACCCTTTTGGTTTTCCACAAACCTAAACAAGAAAAATTAACTGAAATGTCAGATCTTTACTCAGGCTTTTCCCTATTTTTTTTAAATACTCTTTTCAGGTAGCAAACTTCATAATTATATGCAGCATATTTAGATGTATAATCAAGCCCTTGACTATCACTCCTGCTTAAGCAACCTACCAGAAGTAATATTTTAATTCTGGGACACTTACATTTGAGGTCCCTTTTAGATAAGGAAACTCCAGTTAATCCTATTATAATGACTCATTTTGTAAAACTGAAGGCCAAATTCATTTTTGCATTGATTCCCTTGAAATTGAGTATAATTAAACAGATCTGAGTATATTTAAAATTATCTATTGTATAAGTGTAATTGACATGTCTAGATGTTTCACACCCAATAAACAAACAGCCTCCCCAACAAGTAGCTCATTTGCAAGGGCTGTGGTGAGAAGGCAGGCTCTTGCGGGATATCCTGCAAGTCATCTGCACTGCCGCAGAGTAAGGAAACAGAGATGCTCACAAGTTCCAGAGAGGTAGTCGTGTTAGTCTAGTTCAGCAAAATAAAGGAGTTCTGTGGACTTTTAAAGATTAACAATTTTATTTTTCACATGAGCTTTTGTGGGTGAATCCCACTTTATCAGATGCTAGAAATGAAAACCTTAACAGTGTGGAAGGGAAAAATAAATGCAGTGAAGAGTAAGTCACAAGATCAGTTCAGATTATTTCAGCAAATCAAACAAGTTGTTTTGATTCAAACAGTGTGGAACAAGAGATAAGAAGGTGGGGTGGCTGAAGAAGTGGGGGAATCACCTTTTATAATGAGAAAACCAGCCCATATCTCTATTCAAACCCATGTTAATGGTGTCAGATCTGCCTATGAATTCCAACTCTGCAGCTTCCCTTTGAAGCCTTGATTTGCTACAACTGACATGTTTTTCACAGGGTGTGCAGGGAGATTGAAGTGTTCCCCTATTGGTTTCTGAATGTTGCCATTCCTGATATTCGATTTGTGTCCATTTATTCTTTTGTGCAGAAAAAGTCCAGTTTATTGGCACATGATGGCATTTATCACATTGGTGGATGAGCAGGTGAATGAGCCCCTAATGGAGTAGCTGGTTTGATTAGGTCTTATAATGATGTCATTAGTGTTGATATGTGAGCAGAGTTGGCAACAGGGTTTGTTCCAGGGATGTGTGCCTGTCTTAGGCTGCGTCTACACTGGTAAATTAAGTCAACTGAAGCTTGTCTTAAGTCGACTTAATTTGCCCTGCATCTACACTACACTTTGCTTAAGTTGACTTAAGCAGCTTGCTTAAGTCGACTTAAGGAAAATAAAGTCGACTTAATGAAAATTAAGTCGACTTTATTAAACTACCTTTCTACTCAACCCAAGGCTTAATTTGACTTTTTAAGTTGACTTAGGGCTACCCCAGGACTACACCAATGCTCTCCCTGCCGGGGGGGAGGGCACAGGGGGAGTCTGGCATGCCCCCCAAAGGGCAGGGCATGTGGGCAGGGTGTGACGCTGTCTGGATTTAGGGAAGCATTTATGATATTATTTTCAATGGATATCTCATAAATGCTATAATCCATAGGAACTATGTCATGTTTGGTATCAATAGAAAGGTAGTAATTTGCTGGGAATGATTATATAGTTTATGTCTAGGAATTCTATTTCGATTAGAAGTTAGGAATTTGATGTTGTATCCATACTTTAACTTGTGTCATTCTGGACAAATGCCTTAGACGGGAGGGTGTGAACAACCATTGTCTCTTTAATGTTAAGGAATCTGCCAGGTGATATGGTCCCAGGGAGTAAACTGATGAGCCATTAAGGACACAATGGTTGTATTCTTTATGTCCTTAATGGCCCATCAATCATTCCCAGCAAATTACTACCTTTCTATTGATACCAAACATGACATAGTTCCTATGGATTATAGCAT
Source organism: Pelusios castaneus (assembly GCA_007922175.1). Lineage (NCBI taxonomy): Eukaryota > Metazoa > Chordata > Testudines > Pelomedusidae > Pelusios > Pelusios castaneus. The sequence continues at coordinate 845,550 of ML686061.1, forward strand.
TTATGAGATATCCATTGAAAATAATATCATAAATGCTTCCCTAAATCCAGACAGCATCACACACAGGGCTCTGCCCTGCCAGGGTCCCTGTCCCCCTTTGCCCCATTGCACACAGGGGGTGCCCCCCCTGCCACCGTGGACTTGCCCAAGGTCCCCCTAGCCCCAAAAAGTCGACCTAGAGCACCCAGTGTGGACATTCTAGGTCGACTTTGTAAGTTCCCCTTTAAGTCGACTTTAATTTTAAAGTCGACTTAAAAGTGCAAGTGTAGACATAGCCTTAGTGATTTAGTTGTATGGTCTGTAGTTGCTGGTATCTGCTAAAGGTTTTGGGGCTGTTTGTAAGCAATAGAGTGAGGGATCATCTTGTAGGATAGGCTGTAGATCCTTGATGAAGTGCTGCAGAGGTTTGACTTGAGGGGTGTAGGTGCTGACCAGAGGCATTCTGTTGTCTTTCCTTGTTGGGCTTGTCCTGTAGTAGATGAATTCTGGGTATTCATCTGGCTCTGTCAATCTGTTTCCTCATTCCCCCAGCTGGGTACTGTAGTTTTAAGACTAATTGGTAGAGATCTGAAAGGTGTCTGTCTCTGTCTGAGGGTTGGAGCAAATGTTGTTGTATCTTAGGGCTTGGTTGTAGAAGACAAAGTATCATGTGGTGTGTCTTGGATGAAAGCTCAAGAGATGTAGGTAACTATAGTGGTCAGTAAGTTTCCAGTACAGAGTTTGTGACCATCACTTATTTGTACTGTAGTCTCCAGAAAGTGGATCTCCCATGTGGAGTGATCTAGGCTGAGGTTGATGGTGGGGTGGAAATTGTTGAAATCTCAGTGGAATTCTTCAAGGGCTTCCTTTCCATGGGTCCAGATGATGAAGATGTCGTCAATGTGATATGAGTGGTACTTGGGGACAAGGGCTGAGGAAGTTTTGTCCTAAGTCAGCCATAAAAATGTTGGCATATTGTGGGGCCATGTGGGTACCCATAGCAGTGCCGCTGACTTGATATAAATCATCTCCAAATCTGAAATGTTTGTGGATGAGTACAAAGTCACAAGGTTCTGCGCAAAAGAGTAAATGGACACAGAACAGGTATCAGGAATGGCAGCATTCAAAAACCAATAGGGGAACACTTCAGTATTCTTGCACTCTCCGTGCAAAACATGTCAGTTGCAGTGCTCCGCCAGAGAAACTTCAAATCAAAGCTTCAAAGGGAAGCTGGAGAGTTGGAATTCATATGCAGATCTGACACCATTAACTTGGGTTTGAATAGAGATATGGGCTGGTTTTTTCATTACAGACGGTGATTTCCCCCACTCCCTCAACCTCCCCACCTTCTTATTTGTTGTTTCACACTGTTTGAATCAAAACAACTCGTTTGATTTGATGAAATAATCTTAACTGGTCTTGTGACTTACTCTTCACTGCATTTATTTTTCTCTTCCATACTGTAAGTTTACATTTGTAGCATCTGGCGAAGAGGGATTCACCCATGAAAGCTCATGTTATAAATAAAATAGTTAGTCTTTAAAAGTGCCACAGGACTCCTTGTTTGTAGATACGCTCTCCTTTCTTCGAGGCAGCCAGCCTGTGCAGTGTATCCTGTAGGAAGCAAGTAGCCTCCTTCAGAAGACCTGGATCAGGGATATGGACATGAACTGTATGTTTAACTTGTGTTAAAGAGTTTGATCTGAAGATATAAAACTGAGTCCAAAAAGGAAAGGCATGGAAATCCTGTGACTGGACAGTGTTTTCTGGTGCATGGGCCAGTGAGGTAGCCCACCAGCTTAACATCGTCTGTACTGCAGTGACTCTGGACACTGGTAAAATCACTGTCCACCCTGAAAGCAGGGTATTCTTCCTGCTTGGTATAGCTCATTCAGACAGTGGCGTCGCTGCCATAGGTCATGTGCCCCAAATGTTTTTGGGAGCAGCAATGCCCCTGCATTCAGAGGTCTTGTAATTCTTATATAGAAGATGTTTCTGGCATCTAAACATCAAAGACAAAAACCCAGAACTCTTCCAGCATGTGTGCAAATGCTTTTGGTTTGTTGTAAAGAAAATCTTGAACAGAATTTGGAGGGATACTGAACATGCAGTTGTAGAACCAAGCTGAAGCATGATTAGGAAAGAATAGAATAATGCTGGCTATGAGTAGTCCTGGAGATCTGGAACTGACATAGCTAAGGAAGGGAAAAAACACAGGAGAAAAATGGGGGAGGGGGGAATGTAAAGTAACAGTTGTATCCATCTACATTAAAGAAAAGTTGTCAGCTTATTTAATTAATACTGCTTGACACACATTAGTAGCATTCACCAAAGCCTGTTGTCATTGGAAAGGAAAGTTAGGTCATGAGGGAAACTCTGAGAAACGATCCACGATATGAAAATGTTTGACCCACGTGTGATTTTCATAGGTTTTCGTACTGGCTTCAGACTGCACCTCTAAGCCCATATTCAACTCTAGCATCTGAGAGAAGGGCAGTGATCCTTTTAGGTCCTTGGAACTTGCTCACTTAATTTTTTTTTTTTTTTAAATTAATCATTCTTCAGGCCCCCACATTATTGCAAAGACATGGCAGGCTGGGTGTACCTCCTTCTGGAGTCTTCTAGCACAGATCGTGAGATGACAGGAGGCCAAGTGTACTGCCTGCACAATTCCAGGATTCAAGAGCAAAGGCCCACTGTTGAATGTCTGATCCGTGCACCAGATTGAATTGGGTTGGCAGTTCAGCTGAATGCGTCTATTCAGTTAAAACACACACAACAAAACTCACCAAAAAAATCCTTCAGTCCATTCATGCCACATCATGATACAGAGTTTGCAAGAAACATATCCTGTGACTTTTTAAAAAATAAATACACCATAGATGGTCCCTCCTGTGGTGAAATGCTTTTCTTTTAATCTATTGCAATGAGTTGATCACTGACTTGTAACTCTCTATTCTGCCACGTTACCAAAGTCCGTCATTAACTTAGGCTGCAGGTTACTGTTGTGCGTCCCCAGCTTGTGTACTAACACGTGTGCTGTTTCTCATCAAGCTGGCATGAGTATAAATAACAATGCAGTGGCGCTAGGATGGATAGTGTAGTAGAGGCATGACAGAACCATGCTGAGGACATACCCACTAGTTTGAAGAACATTTGTATTCACCATACATGTGCCTCTATTGCCACTACTCGTGTTACTGTGGGTACACTGCTATTTATACTCACGCTAGTCTGCATGAATATGTATATATGAGCAATGGACTCATACCCCTAGCTCGTAGTATAGACATAGCCTTAGAAAAATCATGTCTATTGAGTCTAACTTACCTTAAGATCTTGGGACATTTGAATGTTTGGATGCCAGGCAATTTTAAATAGTGGCTATCCCAATTTCAGAGGATGTTAGCCAGGTTTGCGTTTAACCTAGTATGTGCTAGGACATGCACAAAGAAATACAACACTTGTTTTGTCTTTTTCTTTGTTTTTAAGGGAAATAAACTAATGTTAATGCAATATTAGTGTAATCCATGCTAACAATGTGGCTCACCATCCACCCTAGTGGCCAGATCATTTATATCGGTTTGAGTCTGCTACTGCCTCTGAGCTAGTGGACCTTATCCATTAGCTTTGTAAACTTTTAGAGCCAAAGATCGGACATTCAATCCCTGCAGACAACAGAAGAGGAAAATTGGTAAATTAGGGTTACGGTGTCTAGCACTGAAGTCAGAAAATTCCAAATCTCTCTTCTTCTCCAATGTTAATCTATTCATGCTGCATATTTGTCTTCTTCTGTTCCTCTTCCTTAAAGGTAAATGCTATTAACATGTGTAATATGGCTGAGTTTAATATTGTGGAAGAGCTCATAACTAGTAATTTCCTACAGCATGAGTGCTTGCTTTCTCAATCTTAATTTTTTATGATACTTCCTAAAAATATATATGCACACTGACATGAGACTTTAGTTATTGTGTATGTTTATATATCTGAAGATGCATATCCCTCCCCAATATATCAGCTAATAGCAGTGAAATACATGATCTGGAGTTAAGTTTGCTAAAACAGGGCAAATATTAAGTTTAGTCTAAAGATCTGGAGAGTGAAATAAAGCCTATATTTTGCTACAACACTGAAAAAAACTTAACACCTTGGTGGCATTATTTCCCTTCTATTTATATAGAGAAGAGTTTATTTTGGTTACTACATACCATATTCAATAAAAAGAAGCAACATCAGCCCCAATGAATTTTTTACAGAAAAGTGGTGCTGCAACATATCATTCATGGAAGTTAACTTTATAGTCCTCACGTCATTTTTATGTCTGTATTCCACTTCTTTTAGTTTGCTAATCCAGATTTTATGGAATCTATTTCGGATGTGGTTGATGAAGTTATACAGAACTGTCCCATTGATGTTCGTCGTCCATTATATAAGGTATGGAGTTTCTGGGGTGCAACTAACTTCACCTGAAAATTAAAGGCCCATGTTCTCACAATGAGCTATCTGTATGGGAAGTGTAATCTATAGCCTCTAAGAACTACTAGTAGAAAACTTTTGGGGGGGAATCCAGATAACTTGGATTTCTCACTGAAAGGTACAAAATATTTACTGCTTTTCATTTTCAAAGCACTCAAATTCTTACAACAGCCATGTGAAACAGGTAAGTGTTCCCCATATTTCAGATGATGGAACCGAGGCAGAGAAGTTAAGTAACTTGCTGAAGATACACATGGAGTTGTAGCCCAGCTGGGATTACAACCCGAGTTCCTAGAACTGTATTAATATACTATGATTGGAAAACTTGTATGTTTTTGGTAATTATGACTCTTGTATTCCTTACTCTCCTCCAAATAGCTAAATATGAAGCTAAATATTAAAATATGTAAATAAGAAAAAGATAATGAAGTAATTCAGGCTGATTAACCCTGTACAAGTTTATCTTTGTTACCTTCATTTTCATATTCCAGCAAGTCAGTATCTTAACTGCAGCACCCAACTCAGTCTGACTTTAAAATGTGGGCCTGCAGTGAGTTTTCTCTTTGAGTTGGAAGGGTACCCTATCTTGTTCATTTTTTCCCCCCTTTTGCAGCTGTGATATACTGCAGATGCCTAAAAGATGACAGGCTATTGTATTCATTTACCAATATAAAAGGTGATAGTTTTCTCATAAGTTGAGTAAGAAAATGTCCTGATTGCCACTGCTGATCTCAAATATGTTCTGGTTGTTGAATACATAGTCACATTGGCTTTTCAAAGGTGGCAGATTTGGGATCGTTCTGGAGATGATTTTGTACAGCAGAGCAGATATGCTTAAGTAAGTCAAATCTCAGGGTTACTGGAAACGAGTAGATATTTTGTGACCAAATTTGTGAGTGGTTTATTCACTTAACAGCTCACAAGCCTTTCCAGATATGAGTGTGTTTTTTACCTAAAGTCTCCGTTTTTCAGTGCTCTTTTCCTTTTTCTTTGCTTATTAAAAACACCTTATTTATATAGCGCCTTCTCTAGACAGAGACCTAATAAGCCCTGCACAGCAAATCTGCACAGCCATTCAGGACAGGAAGTAAAAAACACTGTATAAAGTTGACACAATAGGAAACTTTGCAATAGAATACCTTATCTGGCATTTTGATTAGGATCTCAGGATTTATTTTTTCTAGTCTTATAAGAGTCTAATGAGATCTTCAGTGCCCACTGGTACTTGGGCTGTCTGCACCCCGACCCCAAGACTGCAACTCTCTGCACCTGAAGCTAAGGAATTGATTTGTACTAATTTTATGAAAGAGTGCCACTTTCCTAATTGCTTGTACCCCTCTCCTGTACTCATACATATTTCTTTTTTGGAGAGGGTTTTCTCCCAGTCAGTTATTCATCAGTTCCATGCTGAATTAATCTGTTGTCTGTCAGGATCACAATGAAGTGGCATGGCTGCATACCCTATTCCAGGGTTGCCTTTTGTTAGTTTATAACTGCTAAGGTTGGCTATTTCTCTACGTCAAAGTCAGCCTGGCAAGTAACCTTTACTTGACTAGGTCACCAACTGAAATATTCCTTTGCCTTCTTTCCCTGTTTCACTTCGTTACTTTTTAGAATACTGCCAGTGATTTTTTTTTTTTTTAAAGCCCCTGTTACTCCCTCTTGACTTTACTCCTGGGAAGCATTTATTCTTTGTCTCTCTTTACACGGAATTAATAAATTCCAAAATAATTAATGGGAAGTGCTGCTCTTTCATTAGATGAAGAATATGGGTAGATCAGTAGGGACTGGAAGTAGAGAGCAGATATATTACACAGGCTTATTTTTATAATTTTATTTCTATACTTGCAAAAGGGGAAAGGAGAACCAAAGGAAACTGAAAAAAGATGTTTGAAGTAAACTAACACTGCAGAAATCAGAGTGGCTAGTGGAGATTTTGACTTAATGAACAAGTAATATGCTTTCTTCCCCTCTGATCCCTGTCTGTGTAACTTAAGTATTTCTAGAATTCAGCAGTAACTTAAATGCTAAACACAAAAAATTGAAGATTTTGAAGAAATCAATCAAGAAATTGAGATTTCCACAGGATGTGCCCTACTGATACTGTTAGTAGATGTCATTCTCCATATTTGGTTTTTTCCCCTCTTTCTCTCTTTCACAGTCTGTTCTTCTCTTTCACCAGTTTTCACTCATGTAAAGATTTTCTCTTTACTGAGAGGTCTTGGAGGTTCCCTATTGTGCAGCCCTTTCTCATTGTATTAAACTTTCAGATGACAAAAATCCTGTGAGTGACTGACAAGTGGAGCTTTTTCTACCATGGTTCAGTCAGGGCAATGGGGGACAAGTACACTCATCAGTGGAAGTCTCCAAGTAAAAGATGAGTTCAAATCTTCCCGAAGGGTCCAGCTTTCCTATTTCTGCTTAAGCATGGACTCCATCTCTGTTGCTTCATTCTTGTAATTTTTGCCTTATTGAGCAACCATGATTTTTACCCTTTCCAATCCCCTGCTTTTCCTTCAGTCTATCCTTTCTTTACCCCCTTGTTCCATATATTAATGATTTTGAAGTCAAAGTTGCTGTCTGTAAAATTGGCTAAACAGGGAGTGAGCAATATCATAGAAAAAAGCTTTATTTGGGCGCAGCAGAGGAACATAATTTCCTCTGAGTCACCTGGTAAATAAGCACACTTACTATCTTCACTATTTTACAGGGAATAATGAACACCCAGTCTACACGAGTTGAAAACCCACCTCCACTTTTTCTATGTGTCTGTCGTCTGTACAGGTAATAACAAGGCTGCAGCAGATGTTAGTACTGGATGATCTTCAGTGGTGTTCTCGTGAGATTACCCTTTTCTGTAGCTGGAAGTACTATTTGAAATCGAAGCTCACCCTGTCTTTTGCACACTGATGATTCCTTAATATGATGAAATCTGAGAGTTGCTAAAAGAGCAGTAGTCAAACATCCCAGGCAGCTGGTGCAATTATGGATATAGTTAGAGTAATTTTACAGATGCGGCAGCAGGACTTATCCTCCCTTCCCCGTGCTGCTCTGGTTCTGCTGGGGTGGGGGATTGTGTCAGTCCAGCCTTGCATCCCGCCTCTCCCCGCTGCATGGGTTCCCCAGCCAGGTGGCAGCAGTGGTGGGATTTCCTGCCATGGGACCAGGCCTGGCCTCCCCTCCTGCACAGGTTCCCCAGCCTGCTGGCAGCAGCGGCGGGACTTCTTTCCCTGCGCCCAGCTTCTGCTGGCAGGGGCCAGGTTGGGTCAGGCATCAGCAGTGTTCTGCCTGGCCGGGGTCACTACTATTTGCCCCCCCCCCCCCCGGCTCTGCTACTGGGAGGAGGAAGGAACTCACTCACCCGGTCAGACTGGGGGTGTGACCGGGGCCCCCTGGGATACCCTCCTGGACGTGCAAAAATCAGGGCAAGCTGCAAAACCGGGAGCCAAACTCCCCACACACTGATGGGTGGTACTTAAACCAGTCTCCCTATCAGTCACAAACAGGCCTCTAGTTCCCCACACCGGGTACCAAGAAGTCTGCCCAAAATAGAAACAGCTCCCTTTATTGCACTCCAGCTCCTCTGGCTCCCACCTAGCCGCACGGTCCCTTAAAGATACAGGTTCTCCTGACCCCAAAGGGCCAGCCACAGCACACAGAACAATATAGGTTTGGATCTTACCCAAAATACCACACTGGTAGCCAATCCTTTAGCAACTACAACTAAAGGTTTAATATAAGAAGAAAAGAAGCAAAATATGAGAGATGTTAAAGGGGCAAAGCGAATCACATACATACAAATGATTTAAAGTTCATGAAAAGCAGTTGCAGGCTTGTTCCTCTGGTAAACACCCAGCATCAGGGTGGGCCTCAATCCTTTGTTCAGTCTCAGAGGAATAGTTCCAGAGATGGGTGTTGGCTGTAGACTGAGGACTTGAGAGCAAGATGGAGTTGGGGCTGCTGCCCTTTATCACCTCTGGCCTTCTCCATGCTGTGTGCAGTTCTCTCCAATCAAACTGGAGCTGAGTCACATGTTTAAGTCCTAGTGGCTCAACAGGTTTTCTTCTTCGGCCCATTATACTGGGGAGCTTCCTTAATGGGCCATTAAGGAGACAATGGCTGGGTAGACATTCAGTCTGGGGAGTTTCCCCAGCCTTACACAAGTTAAAATATAACAATCATATTCCTAACTTCTAATATGAATACAAATCCTACACATAAACTATATAATCATTCCCCACAAATTATTACCTTTCTATTGACACCAAACATGGCATAGTTCCTATGGATTATAACAATTATAAAATATTAATACAAAATAATATCATAAATGGTTCCTTAAATCCTGACTGCGTCACAGGGGGTAGCCTGGCCTGGCTGGGAGAGGAAGAGGAGGCTGCTGCAGCCACGTGCACAGTGGGGTCACTCTCTCACTATCTGCTGCCCAGTGTCCTCGGATGCAGTAACCACAAGGGGACTCACTGGACTGGAAGGGGAAAGGCACTGCAGACAGGGTGAGCAGGGAAGGGCTGAAGAGTGTCCCGCCCAGCCAGGGCCAGAGTTTGTCACACACCTTCCCCGATCTAAGGCTTTTTGTTGTTTGTTGCTAACAAAGGGGGGGTGGCCTGCACTCCTTGTTAGCACCTGAAAGGCTGCCTTGCCCCCCATCCCCACAGCCAGCTCAGCAGGCAGCCCCAGCCAGGGCTGACCCAGCCCTTGGGGAGTAGGGAGGTGTGGCTGTGAACAGTTGATTAAGTTGATGGGCAGGCAGCACACTGAGCCAGCTGTTGCTTGCAGCAGCCATTTGGGGGAAAGCTGATTGTGTTCTACTTCGAAAATGGAAAACTAGCAGGATCTTCTTCAAGGGGACAAGGCAATATGCCATGTTTATTATGAGAAAAAAATACAATTATGGTAACAGCTAATATTTGTTTCCCCCCTTCCAGCACCCCCCTATGTTCTGTTGTTGGTCATCTATAGTTACCAGTCCTGATTGTTACTTGTGATCGTAGCTTGAGTTTGTGGCTAATGTTCACAGGTCATGGCAGCTGCCTGGCCAGGGAAGCCAGGCATGAAGAAGAGCGGGGTCCCTGTCAGGCACAGAGCTGTGCACCGACGCTCTTGGATGTTGCAGAACATTACCCAAAGCTATGCAATCTCACCCATCCTTTATCCATGGATCTTGCTGTGTCACACAGCCTCAGGGTACTGTATGACCATGAGTCATCAGTTAATGGCAGATGTGACTTTGATCTTGTTCGTGATGGGGCTTTTTGTCCATTTCTATCTAGGGTGGATTCTTCTGGCTTTTGCAGGGTTTGTCTGCATTGTTCTTCAGCCAGTAAAGTGGTGCCCGCAGTTTGTCATCAGGATGGGCTTCAGATGGAGACTAATCCCATCACACACCCCACATTCACATACCTAAACTAAGTTCACACACCTAAACAAAGTTTCAGCAAAACTGAGGCTGAGCAACACAAAATGAAGTAAACAATTCAAAATGGAGTTTTGGTTACAATATGGAGTTACAAGTAAATGAATGAGCATGGCATTTTTGTCAATGAATAATAAGCATTATTCTAGATGGAAACTCTTGCTGGAAGCAATTTTATGGTATAAATTCATCTTTAGTGCTACAGTTGGAGAATGCCAACAGTGGTAATCACCCTGGTGGGTACAGCGCCTCCATAATACTTTTTCAGTGGGTGCCCCAGCCCCGCAGCACCATGGAGTTGACGCCTATGCAGCTGAGATGGTGTCACATTCCAGGGTATAATCCAGACCAGTGAGGTCTTTTATCATCACCTGCCCTGCAACCTTGGGTATCTAACGGAGCTTTGCTGTTGTAGCTCCAACAGAGCTTCTCACAAACAGCCTACCAGTATGCAGGTCACATCCCGAGTGTCTGAGTATAGCTACTGTCCTGGTCCAGCAACTCTGACCCCAGCAGCCTGTCAGCAACACACCAGCCACACATCAGCTTCTAGAATCCAAGCATCAGGTATTAAAACAAAATGGTTACAAAAGAAATAAAGATAAAATGCTTTCTAGTAGCTAACACTTAAATGAGTTACTCAGTTGAAGGAAGTTCATTCAAACAGTAAAGAAGGTGACATAGAGTCTGGTGGTGAAGATAGCTCCATGCTCTTTCTTTTCTCCTGCGTGTGTGCTAAAATGCAGATTTGCCTTGTCTCCTGCCGTTTGTTCCTTGTGCTGTCTCCAGGACTCTGTTTACATCTTATATGAGGTAAATTGAGGTAAATGCACATTCCTTTATTTAGGCTAGACCTGTTGAACAACTTTTGCTTAGTTGGGGCTGTGTGGGTTTGAACTTGTGCTAACAACATCATTATAGGGGAATTTACAACTTTTCAGATAACATTACTATGCACATTTCATCAGGACATCACTGACCAGGAAATTATTGGTTTTCAGTTGATACCTCACCAGGAATATTTTGTACAAAGATTATTATAATAGCACGTGTGTTGTGAATAGAGGGTTGTTTTCAGTCCGACATGGGCAGCAGTGATCTCTGCTCTGTTTAAGATCTCACTTGAAAAATAGAATTCCGGTTGCAGTATCTCCTTGTTGCTGAACTACAGGATCAGCATCAAGTGTGAGTCTATGTTCTCTAATGAGACTAGAGTTCTAGACAGTGGTTTTCAAACTTAGGGTCAGGACCCCAGTACTGGGTCGCAGACCCTCAGGTACTGGATCTCAGCGCCCCCTGCTGCCCCCATCGAAAGACTGGAATGCATTGCTCAAAGATGTAATTGTTGGGTAGAGGGCATAAATAACTTTTTTTCAACTGGGTCCCAAGAAAAATAGTTTGAAAGCCACTGTTCTAGGCCGTCCAGCTCCCAAGTGAAATATCCTGAGAGCTAGCTGAGTTTCTGATAGCACGTCTTGCCGCTGAGCTAGAGAGTCATGTCTGTTTCCCAAAATATTTTTTGTTGCGGCACAGAGGAGTTCTGCTTTTGCATATCTGTTGGAATGTGAAAAGTTAAGAGCAATTAGGGGAGATGTTGACAATTTTCTTCTGAAATCTTCTAACTTATCAAGTCATTTAAAGCCCTTTGTGAAGGTGGCTTAAAAACCATGCACTGAATGATATGTAGGTGGCACTGTCTGACCGTCCTACTGTGAATGTCTGCAGGTCCAATAACCAGGAACGGTGATTTGTGAATTACGAAATGAGGAGTCGTTCGGCAGTGCTTCCCAGTAAATTGACCTTGGTTTTCTTTTCTGCATTTTTGGTTCTTCCTAAACAAAATGAAGCTATTTGATGTAGAAAACCCTGATTGAAAGCCTTGCTAATCTGTGCTTCAGCAAATAGCAAATCCACAATTGGCAGTTTAAGGGGAGTGTAGAACAGGGAGGTGAGCTGGTGGTGATGCCATTAGGTACGTGCCATATCATTCCTTGGCACTGCGTTTTGATGACAAAAGATAAGCAGAGATTTCTATTTTTCTCCCCGCTACTCAGTAAGGCATCCCATCCTGTTAGCACTGTTGCAGTAGCGTAGCACCTGCAGGAGTATTAGGTGGAGGGGTGGGGGTGACGGATGACGGGACCTTTCTTTTCCTCTTCAGTGGAAGCTCTTAAGAGAGCCCCTCTCTCTGTGACAGTCATCTCTGCTGTTGGGAGAGGTTAAAGATGGGGGCTGCTGTCTCCCTGTGCTGAGGAGAAAAGATCTTCCCCCAGCTCCAACTTCTTTCCTCCTCCACTGAGAAATGTTATGTATTCCGCTACTGGGCAGTGAAGTATGACCACATCCTACACACGGATAATGACGTGTGACAAAAAAGGCACACGATGCCCTGTCCTATCGCCGACACTGCTATTGGTACAGGAGCTGCACTTCGCCCCCACTGCTGACAGTGCCTCTGGAACGGGGGCTGCAGACAGCCCCTGAACTGCCGCTGAAATGGCCCCTCCCTGGTGCCCAAACTGCCTCCGGCATTGGGAGAAAGACTGGGGAGATTAGGCACTGCCCTTCTGAAAGGTTACTGACCCTTGTTACAAATGATTGTTATTGGGGGACTGTACCCAAAAGAAACGATTGTCAGCTTGTACAGAAGGTAGTCTGAAAATTAGGTTAAATGTACATTGGTTTTTGGGATGGACTGAATTAATCTGTATGAACCTGAAAGCTGATAAATTGTTAAATTGATTCTGTGGTGATGTGCTAATTTATTTGGGCACTTGTTCAAATATTCTACTGTCTGATTAGAGATTTACTGATGGATTTACTGTGCCTCTTTTAATCCTAAAAGCCAGAGGAGGTGACCCTCTAATTGTAAGGAGGTGGAGGTGTAATTTCCAGCTTGGGTAGACCTATCTGCACAAGCAGGCTAAAGAGAGCAGTGAAGTTGTGACTGAACAGGTAGAAGACAGGCCGGCTGCCCGAGTGCAATCCCACCTGAAACCCTAGGTTAGGATTGGGCAGGGCCACATCTCGTGTTTGGCCACTCATAGAGGGGCACAGGCTGGGGAGGGGCAGCCCCCTCCACCCCCTTCCCAGAAAAAAGGGTGGAGCTGGGCTCCACTCCCCCTCCCTTCCTCCCAGCTTCAGCGGCGGCTCGTGCTGGGATCAGAGCGTTGCCGCCACTCTGACTCTGGACTTAGGAGGGGAAGGGAGAGCGGCAGCTCACGCCGGGGCCAGAGCCCTGCCACCGTTCCATCTCTCCCCCGTTTCAGCGGGAGTTGGGAGGGAGACGAAGCGGTGGCAGTGCTCTTTGTAGTGTGCTCATGCGGGTTTGTCTACCTGGCTGGAAATGACACCTGCCATGCCCTGAGTGTAAGGAGTGTATTCTCCCAATGCCATAAGTGTGAAGTATGTACAGAAAATGGCACTTTTAAAGGAAATATTAAGTCTTGTTTATTAATGTCTAAAAGTCAAATAGTTCATAAATACAGTGTACATCTACCTGCACATGCAGTGGAGCGGTACTGTAACAGAATTTTAATCAAACAATTAAATAGGTCCTGAAGCTACTCAATTTATTTACCTTTATTTCTAAATAGATTATTTTCCTGTTCTGAACTTCTGAGAGAGGAACCAGTCTGTTGCTTTTATGGACTGATGAAAAGAATAAGTAAGCAAATATGAAGCTAAAAAAAGTCGCTATCTAATTTACTTCTGACTTCTCCAAACTAATGAAATATAACAATGCAGTGATCAAATTAAGGTTATAATTGTAGTTCAATCAATAGATCAGTAGTTCAATTTATCTCGCTCATCAGTTACTACAAAGATTATTACATTACTTTATAAAGTTAATTTAAGATTTTTTCATCAATATTTCACAAGGAAATTAAGGAAGAATGCTTTTCTTTTAATCTAATAAATTGGGCTAAGATTCTGTAAAAGTAGAAGTTACAGCTGTGCTATGTAATGATGTAGTGTAGACTCTTCCTGTGATGACAGAAGGGGCTTTTCTGTCTTTATAGTTAATCCATCTCTCTGAAAGTCGGTAGCTAGGATGACAGAAGAACTGTTCCATCAACCTAGCCACACAGACATTGGGATTAGGTGAGTCTAAGTACGGCAGTCAGGACATTAAATTTTTCACAGCCCTGAGCAACCTAATTAGGTTAATCTAATTTTAACGTGTAAACCAGGCCATGGACTCTGTAATTCATGTGGTTAGTCATAACTGAGAACTAGTTCTGGTGTTGAAAATAACTTGAGCTTGTTTCACATGCAAGGGATGTTGATCAGTTAGTTCTCTCTCTTAGTTGTAGATTTAAGGCTTGGCTTAACTAATGGTCAGTCTTTCTCGTCTTCTCTGGATGGCAAATCCAGGAAAGAGAGAAGGATACAGGTTCAAGTGTTGGTATGAGAGAATGACCTCTTCTGCATGGTTAGAGTTTGATATAAGGTTCAGTGTCCCTTGCTCTGCCTCGGGGACCATCCTTTCCCTTTTCTGTTTAGAGATTTAGTGTGTTTTCTGTAACTTATCATGGACAATAATTTGGTTTCTTCATCTGAGGTAGAAGATTCCAATCTGAGGTGGGCATTTCTTGCAAAAATCTGTTGCTGACCTTGAGCAGATGTCTTCATTTGAAACAGGAGATTGTGAGAGGGGGGCCAAGCCAGGATGAGTGCATGGCCTACACCAGTGCCCTTTCACTAAAACCTAAGCATTCCTTAATACTAAACTTAATTTAGCATTTGACCAAATAAGGTTATCCTAGCCCAAATTCAAGTCAGGCTCATGTTCCTGCCAGTAAGATACTGTGCAGTCTTTTGTCTGAGTGTAAAACTTGTGTGTGTAACTGTCCCAACCCTAATACTTATTATTTGAATAGCACTTTATCTTAAAACTGCTTTAAAAGTTTTAAACCCCATAACATCTGGGAGGCTGGCGACTGTTGTCCCCCTTTTAACTGAGACAAAAGAAGTTCATTGACTTGCTGATGCCAGGCATGACTTCAACTAATTTCCCGTTGTTTCCCAGCAATAAATCTTATTAAGGTATCCTGCACAGCTTGCATCAAATTTCTGTGGCACATTAAACCAGTTTTATTTCAGACAGTGACTAGGATGGAGAGAGCCATTTGAGAAGCTTTTGGAAGTGAGAATGTTGAAAATAGTAAATATGGAAAACAGTGAAATCTTAGTACAGCAAGAGCTGGGAGATACAGATGAGATGTCAGTATCCTGCAGGCATTAGAATTAATATTAAAAGCAAGGGAAGTCTTTCTCTTCCTGCTAGTCACTTCAGAGCAGTGGTTTTCAGCATGTGGTCCATGCGGGTCAACAGACTGTCTTAAGATTTCGAAAGGAGTCTGCACCTCCATTCAAAACTTGCTAGGACTCCCCAAATGAAAAAAAAAGACTGAAAACCACCACTTTAGAAGTTAATGCGTTCTGTTCTTGGAGGAGTGGAATTAATTTCCCTATTTCTCCATAAGATGTGAACTCACATGGGCTGTGTTGTTCAGCCCATCCTGTGTAGGTAGACTTGCTTATATATGGGGGTTGCCAAACTGAGGGTTGTGAGCCACATGCGGCTTTTACAATTAAAGTGCAGCTTGCAGAACCTTGTACTCCACCTCCCAGACTGGGTGGGGAGCCTGGAGATTCTGCCCTGTGGCAGGGTAGTGGAGCTAGAGGATTGTGTCTAGTGGGGAGGAGAGTTTTGGGAGGTCAGTAAGTTTGGCTGCTCCTAGTATATTTAGCTGTCTCTTAAGGAAGAGCACTTTTTAAAAAAACACTTTTTTTTTTTCGGAATAATATAAAATGATCTTATTTTTCAAAAATGACTTTTTAAATCAGATCTTTCTGGCTTCTGAGGGATATCATGACAGTGTCTGCAGTGGGTCCTGTAGTCTGCTTATGTTTCTTCTGATTTTACAGATTCTCCCTGGTCAAGCGCAGTATTTTAAAAGATTTCGATTAAAAGCTTCACCTGGGTAAGAACAGTTGCTTTGTCTTCATGTTTCCTGATAGGATTCTTGTAGAAGATTGAAGAATTCCAGGGCAGATCACTAGAGAGAGTCTGAGGTTTTCAATGTGTCCAGTCTTATTTAACATGCTTCACAGAAATCTTTTGCTCAGTAGTGTTTGATTTCAGTGCTGAGTTCTACCTGGTAAAATGTGCTAAACAGGATTTTTTTTAATGTTTAAAATTTTTTTTAGAAATGTGTGTTGGCAATTTGCTTCATCCTCTCTATTCAAATGGTTGGGAAGCTTTGCTTGAATGATGAGAGTGAATGTAGATTTCTTTTGCCTTGTGCACAAAATTTTTTAAACGTTTGTTCCCTTTGAAGGAAGCAGATCCACTGAGTTCAGGCAATGTGTTGAAGACCCACATGTGAACACAGCTGCCGTCCATCAGTGCTGGCTTAGGTTTGGCTCAGCACCAGCAGCATATTTAATGAAACACTCTGGGAGACAATCTAATCATCCTTTAGCAAGTGTGGTCTAATGGTTTAAAAAAGGAAAATGGGATAGTAAACGCACCATTAAAGAAATACTCATGATCCACAACCAGGCCTGCTACCAGCAATTATGGGCCTAGGGCAGAATAGTCAATGGCCCCTGCTAGAAAGGGATGACTGAGGTTTATGACCATGAGTGGTGGGTGAAGATTCCTGGCCTCCCCATTCTGCCTCGTCTGCCTCAGATCCGCTCACACGCCACCCCTGCTTTGCCCTTGGCCCCACACATTCCCCCACTCAGCTTGCTTTCTTCCACACACACCCTTTCCTCGAGGTAGCAAGCGATGGCAGAGGGGCTGAACAGAGAGGAGGGGAGTGGCCGGTGTCAGCAGGGGAAGGAGGAGGAGGGATACAGCAAACAGTGGTGGAGGGGGATGAGTGGGGAGGAGGACGTGGGAGCTGGGGGTCAAGTGGAGGTAGGGAAGTGGCGAACAGCGAGCGGTGAGGCTGAACAGCGGAGGGGGCGGGGCCTGCAGTGGAGCAGGGGTAGTATGAAGGCAGGGTTGCAAGTGGAAGAGGTGGGACAGGGAGCTAGCCTGCCTGGGGGTGTGGGGAAGCGTCCTCTGCTGCCCATGTTATCTATCCTGCCCCATCTACCCAGGTCTTTTAAACCGCTAAGCTGCTGGGCAATTGCCCCCTTTGCTGCTGCACCCCAACCCCAGGGTCCTGTCCACAACCAATTTGATCTAGCTTGTACCGATATCAGTTGAGGTGATTGCCTGGCTTCCCAACACGTTATAATACTTCTGATGTTAAAAATGAGGGCAACGAAAATGATTAGGGGGCTGGGGCACATGATGTACAAGGAGAGACTGAAGGAACTAGGTTTATTTAATCTGCAGAAGAGAAAACTGAGGGGAGATTTGATAGCAACCTTCAACTACTTGATGGGGTGCTCCAGTGAGGAGGGATCTAGGCTGTTCTCAGTAGTAACAGAGGACAGAACAAGGAGACATGGTTTCATGTCGCAGCTGGGGAGGCTGAGGCTGGAAAATAAGAAAAACTTTCTCACTAGGAGTGTGGTGAAGCATTGGAATGGGTTAGACAGGGAGGTGGTGGAATCTCCATCTTTGGAAACATTTAAGGCCTGATTAGACAAAACCCTGGCTGGGATGATTTAGTGGGAGTGGTCCTGCTTTTAGCAGGGGGTTGGACTAGATGACCTCATGAGGTCCCTTCCAGCCCTATCACAGGACTCTGTTGTCTTTCTACAATAGACTAACAGGGCTACCCCTTTGGAATTTGACAGCAGTGTTTACAGTAATTTAGAAATGTTTCTGTGTTCTGTTGTTAATATAGTCACGTTGGAAGTACTTTCTGAACAATGCTATCACCTTAAACGCCACCTTAAAATTTTGCTATAATAGCCACAGTAGCAGCGGAAGAATATTTAGCTTTGTAGCTGCACACTTGCTTTCTCTGAAGACCATTTTTAATCATATATTCTATAAGTCTCATACAAAACTCTCTTTTTTAGTGTTAGTGTAGCTCTCACTCCATCCATGAATCTACAGTTTAATTTGCCTAAATCCTAAATAGAATTATCACTGTCCCTCACAATCCTTTCTTCCAAGCAATTCATTTTCATGGCACCTTCTTAATTGCTATTTCATCAAATAAGCTCCAGTGGGCCGTGTGTGGGGGTTTGGTTTTCTTTTGTACAAATACGTGACAGGTTTCTTTTTGCATAGTGAACATGCAGCCAGGCACTAATAAAGAAGTCTGAACAGAGAGAAGACCTTGCTTTATTTTGCTACAGCTTCTCTGGTTTCTACTGCAGATTCAAGCTTTATTTTTTTTAATACTGTTAATGGATGTGTTTGTGTTTTTTGCAAGCACCTGTTCTCTTTAGCATTCTTTTTTGCTTACATTGAATATAATAATCTGAAGGAACCCCCAAGTCACACTTTTTCTGTCAACAGACCTTTAAGATTAATGCACATATTAAACAAAGAAGCAAGCTGTTCTTGTTTTACACGACAAAACAAGGTTTTCTTGCTATCCATTATTTAGAAAAACCGAAGCAGTTAGTGCTGTATCCTGGAAGGTGAATTTTTATTACAGATCTGTGACTTTATTTATTTATTTATTTAAAATCTGCATGGGGACTGGATGGCTCGAGGGATTGGTACAGAGAGTCTTTCACTTCTGGTTCAGTGGTTGAATTCCACTCTAGGTCTGTGGTGTCAAAAAGCTGCTGCCATGCCATGGTCTGCATGAAATGGATGTCTGATGCCATTTAGTTAATTTGACGTGGTCCGCACCATGAAAACTATTGCAGTAAGCACTAATTGGCACCTTGGTTTGCAATTGCAGCAGATTGAATGGGTACAGACCGAGTTTCTTTCTGACCCTAATGGAGCATGTCTTCACTTAGGGGTTAGACATGTTGTAAAGGTGCTTGCTGAGCCATTGCCCTCCTATGTTAGATAAACAGAGGATTTAAGTTTCCAGTGTTGTGTATGTCACCTTCCAAAACACTGAAACAATTTAATCAGTTCTCAGTGTTGCAGGACAGTGAGTGAATGTGTGTGATTTTAAATGTCCTGTACATAGAAGTGCCCATTGGAACGCATAGGACCAGACTTGTGGGCTTTCAAAAGAGTCCAGAAAATCTAGGACAGTACAAGACAGTCTGGTAGAAGTGGGCACCCTCTAAAGTCTAAACTAAGACCCCCAAGGAAAAGAGAAGTCTAGGCTATTGCATCTTTTCCTGTTATAGAGTTATTTGTTGGCCAGATACCTTTGAAATTATGAAGTGGCACAAAACTCATCAGTAACTGTTTGGAGAATTGGGTCTAAAAAGGTTAATGGATTAATGAACTATATAACTTGTGGCACTTTTAAAGACTAACAGATTTATTTATCGCATGAGCTTTCGTGGGAGAAAATCCCACTTCGTCAGACGCTTTGAAGATAGGAAAGTTTCTTTAAAAGTGCCACAGGACTCTGTTGTCTTTCTACAATAGACTAACACAGCTACCCCTTTGGTATATAACTTGTCACTCTTATCATGACTTCCTAAAACATACCATGAGAATCCTAAAACTTTGACACTTACAATAAGACTCCTTATCTGGAGCATCTTCAGTAACTTTGCTGATGATGCAGAAATAGAATATATGTGTTTTTCTTTATGCAGCTATATTGCTTCTGCATGAAGATAATAAAACGTTTAAAACGCACTAAGCAGAAGTGATTACCACTAAGCAGGTATGTGGAATACCAACATGCCATTTTAATTGCACTTTTTCTCTTTTTAGTCACATACTCTGCTTAAAACCCTGAAATGTAGCTTAAAGTTGCTATTTTTAATGCTTTCATCAGGCATAAAGTGAAATGTACAAGAAATCAGTTCAATAAATCTAACTTGCCTACAAGTAAGTTACAGTTGAGGTCATACCGTGCAAACAAGATGGTGAAGTATTCTGTATATTTTAACTGTCTCAGAACAATTCTTGTTGTGAAATTGACTTTTGTATGTAAAAGAAAAGTTTCTTGTCTTGTCTTGTAGAATGTGGTTCTTTCAGGAGGATCCACAATGTTCAGGGATTTTGGACGTCGACTACAGAGGGACTTGAAAAGAGTAGTGGATGCAAGACTGAAATTTAGTGAAGAACTCAGTGGTGGTCGGATAAAGGTAGACAAGAATTTCAGATGTATCAATTACATGAATGAGTGAAATAAATGTGGATATTTTAAAGCAACTATTGTGTTAATAAGAGATTTTACTTCTGCATAAGAACCCGGGGAGCATGGGACATCTGAGGATAACCAGATGTAGAGTTCAGCTTCTTCTGTACCACATAAATGAAAGTATGTTGCAAGTACTATTAAAACAGGTGGTTAATCAAACACCTGGTAGTGCAGTGGCAACCTGTTATATTGCTTAACGGGAAACCCAGATTAGCAAACTGCATCACAGCTCCCATCTCTCTACGACAATGGAAACCAGATTGAATGTTATAATAGAACATAATCTCTGGTGACCAAAGGTATGTCTATTGCAATGCCCTTTAGAGTACATGGTGCAACTCAGGACATGGAACTTTATTACTGAGCCCTGAGAAGGCACTGAGATGCTTTCCTGAAGAAAGGTTTGGGTTGTGTGTTCTGCAGTACCTGTGAGGACAGCAGAGGCGGCCTTTGGCTATTGGGGGCCCTAGGCAAAGGCCAATTGCAGAGTCCGCTATAGGGCCACGAGGGCCCTCTTCTGTGCCTGTCACTGGCTCCCCCTCGCCACTCTCCTCCCCTCCAGCCCCAGTTCCCCCAACATGGCCTTGGCCTCCTGGGCCAGCTCCTCCTCCTGCTGCCGACCGAGGTAGATGTGGTTTTTGGGGTAGGTGAAGCAGGCAATGGGGCCCCTTACTGCTGGGAGCCCTAGGCATATTCCTGCTTTGCCTCCCCCAAAAGCCACCGCTGGAGAACAGTGTGTGTGGGTGGAGGAACCCTGGGTAATGATGTGTGCCTCTCTCACTCATAGAAGGGACCCTTGCCAGCAAAAGAGGAAAATTTTATGGCTGACTAAGTTTGAACTGTTTTCCTTTCTAGCCCAAACCAGTTGAAGTTCAAGTGATAACTCACCATATGCAGCGCTATGCAGTTTGGTTTGGAGGTTCCATGCTTGCTTCAACAGTACGTTTTTATGAAAATCTTTCTAATTTCCTTCCTGTTCATTCTTTCTGACGCTCAACATATTTGAAGTGCAGACCCAATTTAAAATGCTTTCAGTTTTGACATCTAAGAAGGTACATGCTATACTGGAACTTAATTAATTGGGCCAAATCCAGGAATCCTTATCCAGTTTTTAATTGGGAAAGAACCCTCGCTGAAAATGAGAGTTCTGTCATATGTCACATGGGGTCAACTGAATTTTAGAAATCAGTGCTTAGGAATTGTAAAGACTCTTGGATTCAAGACCCAATCCTATCTTACTAATCATAAGGGAAACAAATACAAGGAAACTGAGCACAATTTAAACTTTTTTTCACTAGGCTGATTTCCATCCATTAACCCTCATTTAATACTCCAGAGTTCATAGCTTGCCCTGCTCTTCAAGGGAAAACACCCTATCATAGCACAGTAATCTAGAAAAATAGTTATGTGAATGGTCCTTTACTGGAGTACAGATTTATTGATATGTTTCTGCAGTTTTATGTTCTTGATTTATTTTTGGTTTCTCTTAGCCAGAGTTTTTCCAAGTATGTCACACCAAGAAGGACTATGAAGAATATGGCCCTAGTATTTGTCGTCATAATCCTGTCTTCGGAGTCATGTCATAACCATTGTCTTATGGAAGTAGTGGTTCAGATATCTTGCTGGTGAAGAATCTCTTTTGATATGGAAGAAGACAGCAGTTACTGTAAATACTGAAGCAAGATATGGAAGTTCATCTCTTGGAGCATTTGGATCTCATAGTTCACTGCAGCACTGCATACAGCCCAGAACCACTTCAGTGAAAGCCATTTATGCGCCAACAGACTTTAAGGTCCATCCCTCTCTTCCTTCCCAAATGTGAGCTTCTATCTACGTGATAGGCAAGTCTCTGTTTAGGAGAATGTGCAAAGACCACTGAAGTCAGTCTAGGAGATTACAGCATTGTCTTACTGCCACTGGAAAGGAAAAAGGATTTAAACCTTTCCTATTTAGGCCATAATCCTGCAATTCAACTTTACTGGGTGCCCCATTGTGTGCCTTTGTGAAACCCATTGACTTCAGTGGGACTCTGCACAGATAAATGTCTATTTGCACAGATTAGATTTCAGGATTGGGGCCTTTCTCATATACATAAAGTCTTCTAAACTTGGAATACAAATATCTGTTTTACATCACAGCACTTTCAATTTTCTGATATTGATAGGATGAAATGACAGTTCTAAGCACGAATAGCTAACAGTGGCATGGAGTGATGTTACGAGTTTCCAGTTGTGAGGCATGTACTGGAATTGTACTGGTGAGTCTTGTTGGCAAAACAAAAAAGAAAAGATGTTGCCACATGTGTGCTAGAAAATGGCATTTTGTTTGAGTGACATAAAATTTATTGGGATTTTACAGTTTATATTTTACTTTGAATTTTCTGAAGCTGTTTTACAGACAATGACATTTTTGTTTTGGTGTTGGTGAGTGGTAGATGAAATGCTGCCTTGCACTAGTGAAATAAACGCTGTTAACATCTTTACAAATACTGTTGTAGTTTGATTTCTAAATTCCTTTACCTCTTTTATGTTTGCCAAAGGCATCTTTTAATTCCCAGTGCAGCTTTCTATATGTTGCTCAATGTTTATGATGCACCTATTGCAAA
The DNA here is from genome assembly GCA_007922175.1 of Pelusios castaneus. Taxonomy (NCBI): domain Eukaryota; kingdom Metazoa; phylum Chordata; order Testudines; family Pelomedusidae; genus Pelusios; species Pelusios castaneus. The sequence goes on from ML686061.1 coordinate 868,258, forward strand.
CTCTAGGTACAGGTACATGATTATTTAAATCATTTAAATTAAACTCATCTAGAATGATGACTATTGACTTTTTGAGTTTCAAAGAACTTGGGGAAAAAATTCCCATTCGATCCAGTTCAGGTCACCTCCTTAAGCAAAAACCTGAGTAAATGAATAAGCCTGGTAGCCAAGGATTTGAAATGTCTCCCCTGATTTTTTTGATTCATTCTGGAGTCAGAATTCCCTGCTTTTGACTCCCACATATGAACTCTTGAGGCTGTGAGTAAATTCGTCAGCAGGTCTCTACTGGCATGAAAGGTGAGGCTAGAGGTGGACACTTAGTTTTAGGTAGGTGCTCCAATACAAAGATTATGTGATAGATTAGTGAGCCTAAACATATAAAACATGTAGGACTTCATAGAAGAAAAGCAGTGCCGGCAGTTAAAGTAGATAGACCATTAATTGATGCTAGACATCGGTTGTGTGGGTTTTTTGTTTTTTTTAAACAAGTCATTAGAATCTCTATTTTTAAATGAATTACAGATGCATTGTAAAACTTCAGCCTGGATTAAACTGGATTTTTTTTTGCCTTTCAACTGTATGTAAAACCCCAGAAAGTACTAATTGTTTTGGAATCCAGGGCAATGATCAACTTCAGTTCATACTGAGACAAAGCTACATGCTCAGCCTGAAGGGCAAAATAATTAGGAAATATATGTGACCACTTGAACAAGCTTATTCTTTATTTTGTGTGTGTGAACTTAGTACTTATGAAAAGAAATGATTAGTTCACCATCCGGGGGCTTCAGGCCCCTAACCACAGAAAGAAAACACAACAGTCGTGGTGCGAGCTTACAGATCCTGCCCGTGCCAAATGTGTTTCAAACCTGAACTAGAGCAGAATCTCCCTTAGGAATGATAAATTGGTTCTGTTTCCAGGTTCATTCATTTCTTTGCGTGTCTGACACTTAGGGATTGTATCGACACAAGTTGCAGTGTGGCCTAGTGGATATTGGTCTGGTTTGGGACTTGAGCCTTGCATTTTATAGCTCATTGTGACACTGGCCTGCTGGGAGACCCTAGGTAAGTCATTTCACTTTTCAGTGCCTCAGCTGGCTGTAACAACACTGACCTCCTTTGTAAAGTCCTCTGAGCCCTGCTGATGAAAACTAGCAAAGAGGAACTAGGTATTGATATCTAAAGCAATCTAAACTGCTGTCAGAAGTTAGCTCTGTGTAGAACAGATTTACCTTCTGTTTGTGAGAGACACCAGCTGTCAAGCTTACAAAGAGCCCAAAAATGTTTCTCTCACCAAATGTTATTACTCATCTCTCTCTAATATCCTGGGATTGAGATGGCTACAACTACCCTGCACACTACACAGGTCTATTGGGGGGTTTAATGTGATCATTTGACTATCGGGTAGGATTTGAGGCCACCAGCTTATTTCACAAGTTGCCTATTATCAGCTAGTGATTTTTAGGCATTTTGTCCAGCTCAGGTTGGATTGTAGCCAGTGCCCTAAAGGTGGAAAGCAAATCCCCTAAGCCTTCTCTGTTTCCAGTAGTAAGTGTTTAATAGCACTCAAGGTTTTTATGACTCTAATGAATATGGTGTACATGTTCACTGTGGTATTTTCAATTAAGTACAATTAGTGAAGCCTTGATGTGACCCAAAGTACTAATCTTCGTAAATAATTCATTCTTTATGATTGCCGTGTTCTCATTTGGAAAAGGCAGGGTTGTGCCAAACATGTGCCTGAGATGGATCATGTGACAAGGCCCTTTAAACCCACCAGCAATATCAAGTAGGAATACTTCACCTCCTCCGTAATTGAAGAAAATCACATTACATTAAAAATTGTGTGGGAGTTGTCAAATAATTATGGTAAATTGAGGGTCGGAGGTAAAACTGTGTTGTATAGTTATAGCTGGTTATGTTAGTCTCATATGGCCAGATTTTTGTAATAGTATTTTTAAAATGGGAAAAGGAAAATGGTAAGCAGAAAAACTGCAGCCAGGGGTATTGACATGATTTTAAATGGCTTTCTGTTTCCACACTGAAGACTTGAGACATTTGAGAGGTTCGGACTCTAACACAATCCATGTAGATTCACAACTTCTTGGTTCAAGGCCCACTGTAATCAGTGTTTCCTACCTGACAATTCTGCCCTATTGTTCAGAGCCTGATTCAAAGACAATGGAAATATCTCGTGAGGATCTGGTGGCTATAATATGAGTCTGTGGGCTCGGGGTGACTGGTGCTTCCATGCCACCAACCAGTAGCTCCAGCAGAGCTGCAATAAATACTCTGTAAACCCATGGGATGAGGCACTACAGGAAATGCTGCCCATGAAAGAGCCAACTAGTCAGCGGTTAAAGTATAATTTGATGGGCCCCGGAAGCCTCTTAATCCCTGGGCCCCCTTCCCATATTGGCTGGGTCCCCTTCATGCAAGCCCCAGCCCAGATAGGCATTTCCAACCACTTCTCAGTACTATATGCACCTGTTATCACTCAATAAATATATTTATAATTTTATATGGTGTTATGTCTATATCAATTATTGTCAGAAACTAGCAAACACTGCATAACACAATAAGTATTGTGATCTTTATATTCCTGATATGCACATTTCACTTCATTAAATGCAATACCAAACTTGGAATGGAAAAATTTTATGTCACTTTCACCAAATTTTGGTGACAGCTCCATAGTGAAACGTGATGGGTCAAGTGCCTCAACAGCACTGCTTAGACGTTTTTCTGAGTTTGGCAACAATCTAGCATTCATACAGTCCGCTAAGGCCTGGTAAAACTGACAGTTAGAAATTTCAATATGCTTGCCAGCAATCACAGACATGTTTACACATACACCTTTAAAGCAACCTGCAGCAATTGCCTCACAAGCCTCTCGGTAGAACTCTGAATCACGCTCTCTGCAAGCTGTAAACACCTGAACTTGTTAATTTATCAATTTACTTGCTGTAGATAATGTTACATCAGCTTTTTGTAACGCCAAGGATAGGCCTGCAAGTTCCTCCAGAGCATCAAGTATGAGACCCAAGTTTTTAACAAAAACTGGATTCTCCAGGTTTTTTGCCATGCCAGCTGATTTTGCTTTATTTTTTCCTTCTCGTGAAAAATCAGTTGATTTTTTTCTTTTCAAGAAGTGGCTATGGAAGGCTGCATATGAGTGCCAAACAGTTCCTACAGTGCAGCAGCTAGAGGCAACCGAAGGTACTTCAGTTACGCTACCAATCCTAATAAGCTGGACTTCCAGATCACTCGTACATTCAGCCAATTCTCTCAAACACTTTGGCGACTGACTGTACAGAGCATACATTGAATCCACAAATGATTTAAAGTGATTAACTTCACTGCAGTATTTGATAGCGTCAGCCATGGCCAATTCCAAACTGATTAAAACAATGCCAACTTATCAAAAGTGGAAATTGTGTTTTTAATTTTGCAGCAGCACCAGCCTTACTGCCTAACACGACAGGTTCCATCTACACCTAAACCAACCCAATTATCCTAGAAAAATTCCTCTGTGAACCCATGTGCTGTCAAACACTGCAGCAAAGCTAATACTACGCCATCAGCATCATTGCTGCATAGTTCAACCAGATCAAGAGAAAATGTAACAGGACCAATGTTTGCATCAAAAGTTATGTGCAAGTAAATTACAAGACAAGAAAGTTTACTTAAACTTTTACTCATCAATTAAAAGAGAAATTTGATATTGCTAAAAAATGACACTATAACAAAAATGGTTTCATCTCCACAGACGTGGTCTATTATGTCAGCACAAACTACATTGGTATGCAAAACATGACCCATAGAAACACCATTTAACTGCTGTAAAGTAATAAGGTCTGGATGCTGAGTGACCACCACCCAAATAAAAGATGTAAAATGCATTCTAACCTAATAACACTATCTAGGACAGAGGTCTCAAATTCAAATCTCCACGAGGGCCAAATGAGGACTAGGATATTGGCCCGAGGGCCACGTCACTGAAACGTTTTCAAACAAGGAATTTTTAGAACTAGAGACAGAACTGCTGGATAGCCTTAGGACGTCTTTCTAGGGGCCTGAACAAAACACACATTTACTTTTAGAATTACTCCCATTCAAGATCCAAAGGGGTAGCTATGTTAGTCTAGGTCAGCCAAACAAACAAGGAGTCCTGTGGCACTTTTAAAGGCTAACAAATTTATAAATTAACAAATACATTTGTTAGTCTTTAGATGTGCCACAAGACTCCTTGGTGTTCCACCCCCCTGTTCCCCGCCATTCAAGGTAGTGGTATCATTAGAAAGACAGAGAGAAAGCAAATAAACACACTTAAAATTTTGCATTATAAATAAGTAATTCCCAACCTTTTTGGTTGAGGGCCCAAAACACAGATTTTAAACCCTGAAGGGCCAGCAGTTTATTTAGTTAAAATTAAATTAAAAATTAATTAATTGAATTAAAATGTATTGTAACTAGAATTAATTGGTTTAAATTTTGATTAATTAAATTTGAACTGATTTTAATTGAAAATTTAAAAAGGTTTTTAATTAAAATTATTTTTTAAAAAAGTTTTTTTTAAAAATAAAAGAAAAGGAAAGAAAGAAAGGGCTGCAAGCATCCCGAAGCCCAGAGGGGAGGCCAGCAGCCACGGCTTGGCTACCAGCTGCTGGACTGGGCAGGAGGCGGCCCCCCCCAGCATGGAGGCCCCTTGGGAACTCTCCCCACACCCCCAGGCCACCTTAGAGCCCCTGAAGCCGAGTTCTGTCCCAGCCTGGGCACCCCCCCGGCCTTCCTGTTCCCTGTTCCCCGCCTGGCCCTCCCGTTCCTGCAGGCTTCCCGATCCTCCCACCCAGTCCTCCCGTTCCCACCAGCTCAGCCGTTCCCTGCCTGGCCCTCCCGCCCAGCCCTCCCATTTTCCCGCCGGCTCCCCGCCCGGCTCCGCCTTTCTCCTAGCTCGGCCCCGCCTTTCCCTGCTTGATCCCCGCCCAGCCCCACAGGCTCCCCGGCCCTCCCATTCCCCAGCAACTTCCCGGACTACCTCCCTTACCTGGCTGGAGCTGCAGGGGCATCCAGTCGCTGCTTGGCCAAGCCTCTCCTGCCCTGAGCACACTCTGTCTGAGCATCCTCAGGGCGAGAGATTTGAAACTCCCCAGTCTGGCCTGGCCGCTGCTGCCAGCTGCAGGGCAGGGCGGAACGTGTGTTCCGCCGGAGTTTTCTCCTCTTCTGGGCCCTGGAACGCTGGCCTGGCAAATTTGTGGGGCCCGGAACGGCGTTCCGGCATACTTTAGCCCCTGCAACTAGCACCACGCTCCGTGACCTTCAGTTGGTGCAGGTGTCCTTTTTAAGCATGGAGGGAATTCCAGGAAACTGCAACAAGCCAGGCCAGTTGCTGACACAGACCCTACCTTGTTCCTGCATCCTGCCCTATTCCCACTTCCTCCATCCTCGCCTGGTTCCCTGGGCCTGTTTCTTTGCAGCGTTCCCGCCGTGTCCTAGTCTTAGTCCTGCACTGAACACAGCTCTGCCTCTGCCTTTCCTGACCCCAGTTAACCTGGTTTTGATTTTTGACTCTGATTCCTGGCTCTGAATCTAGTTTAACTCTTGGCCTCTGATTCCATTCTGACTGTTAGGCCTGATTGCCTATGCCTTGGTTCCCGATACTCCTGGGCTTTGGATCAGGCCTGTGATGGTCTTGAGCTATCCATGTTGGCATGTGTGCTTCACTCTGGCAGCGACTTGCTGTGTGACTTAGTGTCTCTTCATTCTATGCCTCTGTTTCCCTGGACCTTGCCCTTCCCTTTGTCTGTTATAATGGGGTGTGGGAGTTAATTAGTAGAAATGGATATGCAGGAGAAGCTTTGCCTATAAAGAACAATAAGAAACTTCAGAGCGGGGAGAGAGACAACCACAGTGAAGATGGAGTGAGAACACTATTAAGGAGCCTTGAGGCATCAGGTGGGATTGAGAGAGACTAAAGAAAGTGCTGGAAGTGAATAGGCACCATCAGGGAACTCTGCCATATACCATCTGGCCTGCTGTGACTGCCAAGGTCGGCACATTTCCCTTAACACCTGCTCCCAGGGGCAGGGTGAGCACACCCACTGAGCAATGAAGCCCCCTAGTTGGAAAGCTGATCATGGGACAAATTTTCACCTCAATCCAGCTCTCTCCTTTTCAGGTTCCCTTTTCTGGACTTTCCAGTCAAAGGCTGGACAGTTGGCAGCCCTGGTTCAGACAATCAGTGCAGCAAACTTTGAATTTTTTTTTAGCCCCCTGTGTGGTAAATGGGCTGTGGGTTGAGGACCCTGGTGTAGATATAACCTGGTGGCTTTTTTTAGTATTCAGAACTTTATTCTAGCTCAGTGTTAATCCAATATTTTTTGGGCGACAAGTTATTTTAATTTTTGTCAGTAGTTTAAAAACAACTCGTGTGGAGTTTATTCTCATACAGGTAAAATGCATGGGATATAACAACTAATGCCATATGGTAGGATGGGAGTTCTGCTAATCTGCACTGATTTCTGTCATGTTATTGTGAGAGAGGAAAACTCTCCACCATCCACCAATATATAGGTGGTATTTTTAACGGGTAGTTGTGTCTTGTAGTGTTCTCCTTCTAGCCAGTCGAATGTCTTCCACCTTAGTTTAAGAACCTCTTACCTGTGTTGCGTTCAGTTCTTATAAAAGTAAAAGACAAGATGCATCAAAAAGTATGGACTCATACACACAATACGTAGCAGAGTTAGGGTGAGTTGTGCCATGCTCATACGATCTTGTAAATTATATTATTGCACTAAGTATAACGGTACAAGCAAGATTTTTGTGTTGTGCTGGGCACAGGGTTAATGATCTAACAAGTGCTCGTAAATGGAAAATTTCCCACGTAGTGCAAAGGCTGAAGGAAACTCTTCCTTTTCAGCAGCTCTTTGCCCACAATTGGGACAAATTTTAAGTGGTAATAACATTAAGTATGATTGGTGACATTTAATCCTTCTCTCCGTGTAAATGGGAGGAGAGAAGAAGCTAATTTGGATTCTAAAAGTAACGTCTCAAAACTACACTGCTTTGCAGTGAGGGATGACTTGTCTTGTCACGGCAATGCTGAGACGTCTCTGAGACCGTGCTGGGCTTCTCTGCAATAGAAAGGGGGCTTTCCAGCCATGAAAACTACACTTCGATAAACAAAATGATGGTGCAATTATTAAAGCTGGAAGCAGGGTTAAATTAACGCAGGGGCTATAGGGGCTGAAGAGGGGCCCCAAGCTCCAGCCCCTATGGCCCCTGCCAGATCCGCTGCATCTTTCATTTAAATAAATGGCATAATGTTGCCAGCCTCAGTTTACCGAGCTAAAAGTGGGAGGATGTTGACAATAGTGAGCATGGAGAATAAGAATTACAGATCTGGTTGCACTCTAACCCACAGTGGCCTCAGCATAAATGCTCAGAGTCAATTTTATTTTGCTTTGGTATGGGTCAGCATTAACTGAAATCGAGTAAATATAACTTCCATTTAAACATTTGTCAGTCCCAAGAATTTTATTCCTGCTCCTCTACTTGATGTGAGTGACTGGCAGCTGTTTGGCACATTTTGCTCTGAACTTAGTATCCTGTACATCCAAAGGCCAGGAAACCCAATTTTTGATGTGACAAAAATACAGATTACCAGATTTTGATATTTCTTCACCATATTTTCCACTCCTCATTAATCATGCATTATGTTTAATACCCTCCTTTGCTGGCTGGACAGTTACTTTTATGTGACTGATTTAGAGGATCTTTTAGTTCATTTAGTCATACGGTATGTCTTTAATGCATTAAAGGATTATGGCCAGGATATAATTATGGTTCTGTGGAATAAAGATTTCATATGATTTTGCTGCAGTCTATAATTGTACTGCTTGTGCTCTGGTGGCAAGTATTAATAGAGGATTACAAACTGTTTTCTTGTCCCATGTAGTTCAAGAGTGTTCCATCTACAGGTCAGTGGCCTTAAAGAATTAGTGACTTTTCTGTGGAAATTTTTGGACACTTTCTAAATGGATTGTCTTCCATATCATATTTTGCTTATGTTTCTTCATCACTTTGGATTTATCACCCCGAGAAGCCTCATTAGCAGTCATCAGTTGAGGTTCTTTAGCTAAAAAATCCCTTAGTCTAAATAGCTGGAGACTGAAAACAGAGTGGTCATAGCTGAGGGCCCTTGACTCTCAAACTTGATCCTCTCCTTGGTCTGCTGAAGCTGTATGTGGTATAAGGTTCCTCCATTGATTCAGAATTTTCCCTGAGTGGGGTAGGGGTGGAACTCGCTGGCTGGGTGATGGATTGTCTGTTAAATATTGCACGAGCATTAGCAGTGTGTTAAACACTTACACTTTATACATCAGAAAACGATTTATTGTGACAGAGTGCTTTAACTGTAGAGATTTTAAAGGGAGAATTGCAGCCATTTTGTTATACTGCAGATTCATGAATACTAATATCAGTCAAATTAGATAAGGATACAGTATCTGATGAAGTGGGATTTTCTCCCACGAAAGCTGATACGATAAATAAATCTGTTAGTCTTTAAAAGTGTCACAGGACTCTGTTTGTAAGGTCTATCAGTTACACTCATGTAACTTTACTGAAGCTTTAGGCCTGTAGGAGTGTAATTGAAGGTCTAATTTGGCTTGCAGAATCTTTTCTTCTTCTCGTGTGTGAGAAAGAAAGGGGAACCAGCTTGACTCTCACATCACAGGATGAGTTTGTAGGGCTGGTCGGCAGAGAAAACATCTTTTTTTTTTTTTTTTTTTTGATAAACTGAGCACACTTGATATGGGAATTCTTAACTCAAATAAAGGCTTCTTTAAAAACAACAATTCTACTTTTCTTTCTTTGGGTATAGATGTCATCAGACACTGCATCCATACTAAATCTTAGTTATACAGTGTAAAAAAAATCCAAAAGATTACGCAAAAGTTGGCTGAATAAATTGTAGCGATGTCAAATAGCTTTGTCTCAAGGGAAGACTGCGTGTTAAAATTGTTATTGGTACTGCAGGTTTTTATGATAGGAACACCAGAACCGTATGAAAAAGTTGTATTAAAGTAGGATCAGCCAGTCTTAAACATGTTATGCTTCCAGTCACAAAAAAATTTATGTCACAAGGCCAATAACTTGCGTGCAATGTTCCTAATTTCTAAAAATCTTTTCTTAATGGTGTATTATTAAAGCTATGTGTTCCTCCATCCTGAGTGTGTGCAGAGAGAAACATCTTGTGAGTATGTAACCTTTGGGTGGGCTAAAATTAATTAATTGCCCCTCTCCAGTGCCCCACAGAAATCAATCCCAACCCCTATGGGGAAAGCAGCTGGAGACCCAGGATCCAGTCTGTACAGGACTCACGGCGAAGCTTGCTCAGAGCTACACTCACACATTAAAATACTACTAAAACAAACATAACAATGAACTTTATTAACTACTAACTAAATGAACCTTATCCTAAGAAAACAAACTACAATTAACCAAGAACAATCCCTTGCATGAAAGATCCCCAAGAGTCCCAAAGTCTGTGTGGAGTTCACCCAACTCTCAGCTACAGTCTCTGTTCCAGTGTGGAAGCTTGAGTGGCAAGAAATAGCTGTCCTCTTCTTTCTCTGCTGGGATCCTCTGTAGCATTCCATGCAGGCTTTCTCTTCTCCTCTGCAACCAGCCCTCAGTCCCATATGCATGTCTGCAAGGTCTGTCGCAAATTACTCCTTTACATGGAGAAAACATCTTGTTCACTCCTGGCTCAGCTCCTCTCCAGAACACTGAGCACATGGTCTCTCCTCAAGGCAGCTCCTGCCTGCTGTCTGCTCAGGCTGCTGCTCTCCAGTCATCTGACTGAGAACATCACATCACACCAGCAGGGTACACTGTGGAGCATGCTCAAATTGCTACCACTCCCTGCTACTGGAAGTTTCCAGTTGTGGGTCGCTAATCTGCCCAACAACAGTAACCCACCCTCAGCAGGTCTCTCAGAGATAGCCTTTTCAGGCATATGGGTTACAAGTATACTTCAGGGTGCAGGCTGCAGTATTTATTGATTCATGAGCCATTGTCTTCTCAGAAGGCAAAAAAATTATACTTTGCAAAACACATTTTAATTTTTAAAGCAAGGACATTAAACTTTTACACTCTAATAAATTACAAGGAAGCAGGTATGCACTTTGGGTCTTCTTTATACCTGCTTCAGTCATGGCTGGAAACCATGAGTTGGATCCAAAGCCCACTGAAGTTAAGGGGGGAGTCTTTTCAATGCCTTCAAGTGGTTTTGGATCAGGACCTCTGAGATGGAGTTCAACAGATCGTTCTTTTTTTTTTTTTTAATGCAATTGGGCCAGGGAGCCTGGCTCATACAGGAGAAAGGGAACATGAGGCACCTCAAGTACAAGTCCCATAAGACTCCATTTTGAATTGAAATATTTCAGTTCTCAGCCAGTGTTTTGCTTTTAAGGTTTTGCTGAAAAGTTGAAATTTTCTACTGAGAACTTCAATGAAATGTATCAGGTGGGGGAACGTTTTCTGTGGAATGCCTCCCAAACCAACTTACTTGCAGAGCAGCTGTACTTACCTGAACTTTTACCTCTGGCACACTTCCAAACCTTTGCTAACAATAACTCTCACCCACCATTTCTTCTCTACAGTCCCAGTCTTATCTGAAAGAAACACTCCTGGAAGGGGCAGACTAGCACTTGAGGCATGTCACTAGACACCTGTGGCCAATCAAATGCAGTTGGGCAGCTACTGCTTCACAGCAGCATGGAATAGGTACAGACAAACGCCAGAATATCAGGCACCTTCTGAGCAATGCAAGATCAACATTTAGAAGGACACTAAGGCTGCGTCTACACTTGTAAATTAAGTTGACTTAAGCTTGCTTAAGTCAACTTAATTTACTCTGTGTCTACACTACACTTTCCTTAAGTCGACTTAAGCCAGTGTAGACCTGGAGTAGCCCTAAGTTGACTTAGGGCTCTCCAGGACTCCCCCACTGCCCTCCCTGCCAGGGTGGGTGGCACAGGGAGAGCCTGGCATGCCCCCCCACAGGGCAGGGCAGAGCCCTGCCCACCCTGCCCCTATGCCCTGCCAGTGTCCCTGTCCTTCTTTGCCCCATTGTACCCAGGTACAATGGGGCAAAGGCTGAGCCCCCTGGCACTTGGCAAGGGGTGCCCCCCCTGCCACTGTGGAACAGTCCAAGGTCCCCCTAACCCCTACAAGTCAACCTAGGTGTCCAGTGTGGACGCTCTAGGTCGACTTTGTAGGGTCCCCCCAAAGTCGACTTAAAATTTAAGTGTAGACATGCTAAGTCGACTTAACAAAGTCGACTTAAAGTTGATTTTGTTAAGTCGACTTAGCTAAGTTGACTTAAATGAACAAGTGTAGACATAGCCTTTGTGACAACTTTAGGACAAATGAACCCCTACCACCCTGGCCTGTGTGATGGGAGCTGCTGGCTTGAAGCTAGCTCATCTCATGTTGCCAGGCAACTCTCTACCTCTCCAGCCTAGACCCCTGAAAACTCAAGTGCAAGAAAGGACATGATAACAGTTTTCAAGTATCTGAAAGATTGTTACGAAGAAGAGGGAGAAAAATTATTCTCCTTAACCGCTGATGATAGGACAAGAAGCAATGGGCTTAAATTATGGCAGGGAGGTTTAAGTTGGACATTAGGAAAAAATTCCTAACTGTCAGGGTGCTTAATCACCGGAATAAATTGCCTAGGCAGGTTGTGGAATCTCCATCATTGAAAGTTTTTAAGAGCAGGTTAGACAAGCACCTGTCAGGGAAGGTTTAAGATGGTACTTGGTCCTGCTATGAGTGCACGGGACTGGACTCGATGACCTCTCATGGTCCCTTCCAGTTTCTTTGACTATGTGTGTGATTTTATGAAAGGCCAGGTGGAGGCCAATTCCTTTGAGTACTTTCAACTACCCTGAATCCAGGAGGCTTGCAAGCCTCAGAGAAACTGCATAAATACCAGAACAGAAGGGGGTGCTGGTGAGAAGGGAGTGCCACAAAATTACCCAGTCCCTGGGAAAAAAAATACAGTGAAAGGTCACTAATTACTCCCTAAAAATGGGGGAAAATCCTGTGTTTCTTAACAGTTTCCTGGAATATTTTCATGTAGGTTTGCATGCACAATATGCAGACATATATTTACCTATAACCATTTTTTTCTCTATCTTATGCCTCTCTATTCCATACAGAATATAGGGCCTTCACCACTGCCTTCCATCTTGGCTTGTCCCCTGAGACCTTCTTAGTTTCCTCCCATGTCATTTTGATGGTGATTGTGTTTATTGTTTGTGACAATGTAGTAACAACTGAGTGTAATGATCATTAAAGACAGAAATCATGCATGTTTCTTGTTTCCACACACCCTTGCCAACAACCTGAATTTAGCTGCCTAGTTTGATTTAGCTAGGCTATGGTGAGGGGGTGTGGCCTCTCTCAGAGAAGGATGGCTAGAGCCCTGCCTGTCCCACTGGAAGTTGAGAGGTGGGTTAGGAAGTATAAAAGCTGAGCCAGTTAGCTCAGTTTGGAGGAAGCTGTTACAGGGGTGTGATGTCTTTCCATTGCTGTTGCTGCCCATGACCTGGACCCCACAGGAGCTATTGGGTGTAGCTACCTGCCTATGATGTGGAGGAACTGCTGCCTGCTGCTAATGACTTAGAGGAGCTGAGGGCATGGGGCACTCTCCCTGGCCATCTACCTTGTGGAGAATGAAGGCCCAGCCGAGGCCCAGGTATGCTGGGGGAAGGATGTAGCCCAGGGGAGCTGGATGACTGTCTGGTTGTGTAGTGTCCTGCAGGTGTGTTAGTGAGTTGTGGCTGGAGCTCTGCCACTGATAGAGACCTGGGCTGGGGCACAGTGGAGTCAGGTGAGCCTATGTCCCCTGTTCCACACCACCCCTGCAGTAATTGCCTTATCCTGCCCTGTGAAGCTTTGGAGGCCTATTGATTGCTTGCTTATTTGCCCCTCTGAAGATTGCTTGTGTGCCCCACGTTGCCTGGTTATAGACTGCTGGCTCACCCTGCTGAGGACTTGAGACTTACTCACCTTGCCCTATGTCAGGGCTTGGGCTATAGGATGCTGACTCATTCTGCCTAGGGCTAGACTGCTTATTGGCCCCATCTGGCCTGAGGGCCAAGGGCTATAGAGTGCATGGATGCCTGCAGATGGCTCCAGGACTTCTGTCCGAATGCTAATCCTCCCGTTTTTGTGTCTGCAACCCCAGGAGTGAGGAGGGTGACCGCCCTCCCAGATGGACAGGGAGGGACAGCCTTATGTCCTCCATAGGCCTATACATTATATGTTCCCGAATAGTGTGATAAGATTTTGATCCTCAATACTGAGGAGGTACATGTCACAGCAATGCTGTGGGTCATGTGAACTCACAGAACCTTGGAATGACTTTTTTTATGTTTAAAATCCTCTTTAGACAGTTTAAAAACTTTCACCTGGATCTCAGATTTTTGCTGCTTTAGGGTTGCTTCTTCACCTGTGTTTCACAGTTCCACTTTTAAGGCTACCTCACTTCCTATCCATCCAGAACTATCAAAATTTCTGTCCTCTCTAGCAAACAGCTTTGCAGTCATTTTCCCGCTCACTGTGCTCTTAACCAATAATATAGGCATAGACTAAGATAAGTTGTTTATTGTTTGTATTGTGGTAACATCCAGGAGCTGAAGTCATGGATCAGGGCCACACCATTCTAGGCATTGTATGAGCTCATAACAAAGATGGCTCCTGACCCAAAGGTTCAGTATTTGTCATGTCAGTACTTTGGATCAGAGATCTCAAAGGAAAACCACTTCCTGCAGGAGTCTGGATTTTAGTGTTGGAAATAGCTGACACTCAACCATGTGAGACAATATAGACTCAATGGGCACAGCATGGTACTATGGATCATTGTACTACAGAGGTGTAGTCTTGTGGATGGGACATAGAAGCAAGACAACTATTGGTTAAAGATCCCCCTCGCCTCCCAAAACACTTTATGTTCCTGGCTTCCAGGAAAAATTCTATTTTGAGTAAGTACTATTCTGCCCAAATGTGTAGGTTTAAGCTGGATAAAGTATTCTTTACTTCCTGTTCTAAGCTGTTGTGTTACAATCACCCTGTCATCCTAATGGGAGATGTACTTCAGCAGAAGCTGAAATATGGGAGCCTGTTCCTGCAAGTGTTGAAGTCAAAGGCCAAATTCACTTAATCAGTTTTGTAAATTGCTTTGAGATCCTTTGGGGTGCACGTCTTAATCCTCGCTTGTCCAAAACAACAGCAAACAATGACGGAAAAAAGACTGTGGATGAAGAGATGGACGGACTCACATGGACAAAGGGGACAAAACTAAATAAATTCAAAGTACTTATTGGAAACTTCCTTGTTTTTGTTTAATTTTTGGGAGGAGCTCAGATATTGCAGAGGAGGGTGCCTGATAAGAGCCTAGATAGATGGGAGCTGAAAGGCGCCATATAACTGCAAACTCATTGTTATCTTGATTGCTCCTCTGTTGTTCTCATATTAATGTTAATGGGAGTTACTGAGACTTCAGTCATTACAACACCAGTGAGAGAGATGTGGTGTTTCTGTGTTGTATCCAGCATTTTCAACAACTAATCAGCTGCTTTTGGTGTTTCTAATTGATGTATGCTCTAGTCTAGGCCAGACTGCACCTGTCCTTGAATTTCAATATCCGACTTAAGATTCTCTTCCATGCCTATGAAAAATGCACTGATATGCTGAAGATCATGGCCTAGGCTGATTTGCCATGCAATCCTCTAGCTTCTATATATAGAGCATTGGTAAAAGTAGATAAGGTATTTCCCTCATTTACTGTAAATGACTATACAGACTGATGCAATGCTCACTACTTAACACTTTTTTTTGTTTCTTTTAAATTGTGATTCAATTCCGGTAATAGCCCATATTCAGGCTTATATTCACCAACCAAAAAAATTGTGACTTGCATACATTTACTGTTGTCTATTCCTTACACAGTAAATTACTTTCTAGCATCTCTGGTTTCAGCCATGTTTGTTTCTCACAAGGTCATTATCTGTCTAGTCTACCTATGTTCATATAGTGGGGCATCAGAACAGTTACTGACATAGTTGCTCTCGTCTCAGCTAGTGAGAGAAGTCATCTTGAGGCACATCACAAGTTTTCTCATTATGGGAAAGTGAGGCAGAGTGATAGGGTGTCCTGCTGTAATTGTGAGTTTGGTGCAACCAAATGAACAAGGAAATATGGCATACAGATTGTGTGTGTGTGCATGCATGCTATAGTCTCCTATAGATGTTCATGCACTACAGTGCCAGATTGGGCAAAAAAATCACCTAATAGGTATGCAATCAGGTGTCATGGCCTCCTTGTGAGACTGATGGGGAGAAACTACTCTCCACCCCTTGGTGGATGGTGCCAGGCAAGCCACACTCTTTGTGGGAAGCAGAGGGGGTGAGACAAGAAGTTGAAAAGATGGCCCCTGCAGCTTATTTGTGCGAGAACCAGAGAAGGAAGCAGGAGGACAGCTCTTAACTCCTTCCGAGCCCTGCACTCTATACAGAGCTCTAGATGAAGATCTATAGCACCACGGACCAGAGGAGGTGCTGGGATTGCCAACTGACCAGCACCCGGAGGAGTTACTGGGACTCTAGCTGTGTACCTCGGGGAGACCCTAGGTGATGGAAGTATACTTTGGAAGGGGTAGTGGGAAGTACCCCAGGGACACCAGATGTTAGTCCAGTTGTGTTTCCGTGGGAGCCCCACTGATCCAGTGGTGGATTCCTCCACAACTGTTAGGGCCCTAGGCTGCACCTGGTGGAGAGGGTGGATCACGGTCTCCCTACTCTCCTGCTGCCAACTCTACCCCTGAGGTGGCAGCCTACCCACCTTGGGTCAAATGGCCTGTGTTTATAGGATGCCTTCCCAGCCGGAGAGCTGGACTATAAACCCCTTGTTGCTCTGCCTTGCCCAGGGGGCTGGAGCCTCCTTAGATCCCTTGCTGTGCTGCCCCACCCAGAGGGCTAGAGGCTTGAGACTACTCATTCCCCTATTGAGCACTGCATTTATAGGCACACTGTACTGAGGGGGTGTGGCCACTCTCTGAGATCAATGGGGAGGGTTAGCCGTGAACCTTGACAAGATACAATAAATTATGCTAATTTATAATAGCATTTAGCACTTGTATTGGGTTTTTATCCTTAGAGCTCAAAGTGAGTAAACGTGTGCCGACATGTCAAGTGTTTGACATGGTGGATAACCTAGGAATAACCCTCTGCCAACAAGACCACAAGATTATGTGAATGATGGGCCAAGAGGTGGTACAGAAAAATAGACTACAAGACATGGAAAATTATGTTCTGACCACAGGTTATGTTGGAAACAGTGTGAAATGTTAATAAGGAAAAGGAGAAATAAATGAACACTAGGAAAAAGAAGTTGGAACCTTCAGGCATATGGATAAGGTGCTAGGCATGATCAGAACAACCATATAAAAGAGGTTTCCTGTTGGGGTAAAAGTGGGATGACCCCAGCAGGAACCACCCCTCTATTGCTGATCATCTCTTGAGAAACCCACCAAACAGAATATCTTTGGGGAAATAATTTATTACAATGTTAGTCATTGCATAGGTTTTTTTGTAGGATTTATATGGATAATTGTAACTTTTCTTATTGCTTTAATAAAACTTGTTCCAAAGGGGTAGCCATGTCAGTCTAGTTCAGTAAAACAAACAAGGAGTCTTTCCCATGAAAGCTCATACAATAAATACATTTATTAGTCTTTAAAAGTGCCACCAGACTCCTTGTTTATGTTATATAGGTAGATCGATAGTTTGTGTCTGCATGCATTAGGAATCTTTTAACAGTTTTAGAGCAGGCCATATCTCTAGGCACCAGCATGCACTGTTGGGCAAATCCTGTCTCTGCTCTGTGGCTCTGGAGAGCCTGGGATATAGCAGTACCCATATTGTTCTGATGTGCCAGGTGAAGATTGGGGGCAGGTGCAGGAGGATCCTGAAGAAGGAAGGAGTTGATAGACTATACCCACATTGCTTCTGCTGTGTGGGATCCAATAGTTGTTGCTTCCTGAAGGGCAGGAATGCTGGAGCTACTTGGACTCGATCATTGTTGCAGGCTGATATGGTTCTTTGGCCTATGTGATGAATTTCTTAACCATATCCTCTGCTCTTGGGAACAAGGTTTCACCCTATAAGCCATGAGTGCTATAGGTGGGGTGTAAGTTTAAGAAAACTTCCTAGAAAGTGCAGGATAACTGAAACAGAAATCGTATTGAAGATCCAAATGGCTACTGCAGGGTGGGAATGATAAACTAGGTCCTGTGACCATAAAGAATTGCTGGAGAAGAAATGACTGGGGTGCAGCTGTTCTCCTTAATATCTCTTGTTAAACCTTATTTGTGGTTTCTTTTTGCCTTGGCTGCTCTGGGACTTATTATGTGTACCTGCAGAGTGAAATGTTATGCTGTACTTCCTTCAGAAATTTCCAGTTTCAACTTAGGTTTCAAATGCTGTCCTTTGGTTAAAGTGACACTTCAGATCAAAGATATGAACCAGATCTTCAGTGGGTCTAAATGATGTAGCTCCATGATACCAATGGAGCAATGCCGATGGACACTGTGGGAGGACAGGGCCCATGCTTTTAAGAAAATTCCTTGCATGAGTAACTTATCATTTAATTGGAAGTTACTCAAATCTCCAGTATCTTTTAAAAATGAGACTTTGAGCAAGAAAACTTGGATGTTCTCCATTAAAGAGAGTCTGAATTCCTTTACTTTTCAGAGCCAGATCAAGGCCCAGGGCAGACGGGGGGCTGACCACCCTTATGGGCTCCTCCATTGCTCCCCATGCTGGGGGGTGAGATCAGGGGCTCTGGGGCCCCAGCTGGCACTGCAAAGTGGGTTGGGGAGTGCTGCAGGCTGGTGTAGCCCATGGGGTTGAGGTGGGAGGTCTGCACTGCCGTGGAGGGAGGCTGCAGGCTGGGCTGCTGCTGGACATTGGGGGGGGGCCAAAAGCCACAGTGCTCCTGCCCTGCCTTCTGGGGGCTGGGCAGGCAGGCTGCGTGGCCTCAGGCTGTGGGGAGGCCCCCTTTAGGGGCTGCAGCCCTGGTCCCAATCTAAAGTCCCTGCCTTAATCTGGACCTGCTTTTCTTAAAAAACTATTCCTACTACTGTGTGACAGGCTGCTCCCCAGATTTGGTCTGGTGTGCTGCTATGACCCCCTCAAACTCCACTCCTGAACCCCAATTCACCTGCCCTGCTGGGTGACCACTCACTCCTGAGTCAGTTCACACTAGGCATCAGCGTACAATTGGTCCCACTAGCCACACAGGCCTTGGTCTCCAAGCGAGCGCACCCAGCCCCAGATACCACTCCGGGAGCCACTGTCTCACAGGGAGTGGGACCCACCCCAATCACCATAGTCTCAAATTCAACCACTTCACAAAGTGGATTGTGCCCAGCTTTCCGCACCCACACCCTCTAAAGACCACACAGCTTTAGATACAACAAATACTAGTTTATTAATCAGAGTATGATTTCAAGTGAGGAAATGGCCAATCAAGGCAGAATCATAATATAAATGAGTCAGGAGTGACCACTATCAAACAAAAGGTATAAACCACATACTAATTTTACATCTCTATCTAAACTGACTTCATAGACCAAGGTTATATGCAAGACGTTCGGCTGTTCGGTGTTTTACAGCCATTCTCTGCCTTTTCCAAGGCAGGGCCCAGATGTTGGTTGCAAGATGGAGTATTCCAGGCAAAAGCCTGCAGCTTCTCTCCCAACCATCTGTGTCTTTGTATTTTAAACTCCTGACAGTCCCTCCCCCTCTGTCCTGCTGATTCTCTTTACTTGTTCCTGAGCCAGGGAGGGCCTCTGCATTCCCTTTGTCCTGTAATTCTCCAGCCTCTGTGCTAGGGATAGTCCTGAGTGTCTGAACCCTGTAACATGCTTCACATCTGTACACACGTTGCTGTAGGAAAAATGGCACGTTGGTATTTATGTAGAGCAGTGGTTCCCAACTGGTGTGCTGTGGCAACTCCTAAAGTGTGCCACGAGAATCTGCCGGGAGCTGGGGTCATTTAAATCTCCCACCCTGCTCAGCCCCAGCCATGTGGGCTATGCAGGGTGGGAAAAGCCTGCAGCAGATGCAGTTGGCTGCAGGTAAGTGTGGGCTGGGGAAGGGGGATGAATAGGGTTTTGAGTGGGTTTTGGGGTTGGGGGGGCCCCAGTCAGGGCCCTGGTGGGGGGGCATGGGAAGGCAGGGAGGCCCCTGCAAGACCTGTGGAGTGAGTGGAGGGCTGTTGCTGGCCCCCATGAGAGGGGGGGGCTCCCACTCATGAAGGATCCATCCCTGGCTGGGGTCCCCGGAGCTGCTGGTACAGCACCTGGAAAGTTCTAATGCCCGGAGCAGCCAGAAAGAGGCACCCCGCTGGAGAGTGGACTCTGTAACAGTGTCTTTATAAGTTGATTCATGATTATGTGCACTGGACGTGGGGTATACCCTGTGCACATTGCCTGTACTTGAGCGGTATCAACTTATGTCATTTAACTGTATGCCAATAAAGTAACCTTGGCAAAAAGTTCAGAGCTGAGCTAAGTTCTTGGGATCCGAATGGATAGTGCCTTAGAGGCTACTGAGTGGATAAGGTTTCAGAAGCTTCCCCGGCACATTGCACAGCTTCTGTTTAATGAGCACCCTCAAAATAAAATAAAATCCTATTATGTTTTACATGTATTAGCACAGTGAGCCTGGAAGCTGTACATTCCTTTAGACAGGGCTGCACCCTGTCTTTGTTTTGTTTTGGAATGGTTAAAATGCCTCTGATATAACACCAGCTCCCCTTTTTTTTTTTTTTTTCAAGCGCCCATCTCATAAATGCTGCAACAATAGCTAGCTACTGTTGGTGAACAGCATTAAGAATTTTTAGTTGCTGTAATGGTATTTTTGACAGCTTATATCAATTATATCTAATGGCTTTAATGACCATCAGGACAATTTGGTGTTAATCTGGGTGCTTTTCTAGGATCCTGGGGGCTGAATAATGCTCACCATGGACCTCACTGCTCTTTCCGGGAACTTAATTGGTGCACATGCTGGGAGTATTTCAGCAGTAACCAAAACTTAATATCTGAGTGGATCATTTGCTCCCCTTACTGGATGAAGAGTGCACGATGAGAGAATGGGAACTCTAAGGGGACACATGGTCTAGTACACTGTATGGAAATCATCTGTCAGTTCTAGTTGAGCAAAATGGGAATGTAGTAATCTTACAGAATCAGGGCTGGAAGGGACCTCATGAGGTCATCTAGTCCAACCCCCTGCTAAAAGCAGGACCACTCCCACTAAATCATCCCAGCCAAGGTTTTGTCTAACCGACCCTTAAATATCTCCAAAGATTCCACCACCTCCCTAAGTAACCCATTCCAATGCTTACCCACCCTCCTAGTGAGAGAGTTTTTCCCAATATCCAACCTCAACCTCCCCATCTGTAACTTGAAACCATTGCTTCTTGTTCTGTCCTCTGTTACTACCGAGAACAGCCTAGCTTGTTCTGAGGCATGACTGCTGTTTGTAAAATGCTTTCAACATTTGAAGCACTGATAAGTGCTAATTACTGCAGCTGCCAAGAGGTAGGTGTGGGGCTTTCCTCAGAATACCTCTTCAAACAGAAGAAAATTAAGTCAACCTCAAGGGGTCTTTTAAAGCTGATTGAAAAATGAAAAAGCAATTCTGTAAATAAAATTTTCCATTTCACAAGGTTTGAAACTAAGCCATTTTTAAATTAAATATTTTCCTTTCTCCCCCCCCCCCACTCTCTTCCCTCATACCTCCTGAATGCAATAAAATGAACAATGTCTAGGATTTAGGGGGGTTTCCCTTCACTCTTTCATTTCTTCTTAACCTTTTTTTCCTTTGCCTACTTTGGAATCTTTTTCCCCAAAACTTCAACACCTGAAAAGTTGAAGTTGCAGATTAAAGTTTCCTCATTGCAGTTCGGTAACATTTCCAAAATTGAGGACATTTTGAAAATTACAAAGTAGGAATTAGAGAAGAATAAAGAACCCCCCTCCAAACAAATCAAATATAACATTCATTCTACTGTAATCCGTGACAAAAGAAAAATTCTGAAGTTAGAAATTTTCTTTTTCAATAGGAAAATTGGAAAGATCTGTAAATTTGAAAGTCTATGGTACAGAGAAAAGGTACTTTTCAGCCAGATAGTCAAATCAAATATTTGTGCAGCTTTAATAATTTTGTTTCCATAATAAACATAAAACAGGATTGGAATTACGCTCTTGTAGGCCAGGCTTCCACTCCAGTGTTGAATGTTTTTTACATAGTGATTGGAACTAGAGTAGGCTCTGAAATCCAGGGGATTTTCCCCATTGATTAAAATGAATTGATTGATCCTGGAAGAAGACAGATTGATGGATCTTTGAACTGAAGTAATTATCTATTTTCATTGTACTAGCACCTAGAACCTCTCCACGGAGCAAACAGCCGCGGCCACGTCCTTCATCATTCTGCCAATAACCCGCAAGCCACTGGGCACAATCCTGGCTTCATAGAAGTCAACGGGCATTTTGTCATTAATTCAGTGAGGCCCAGAATTTCACCCTCTCTCTTTGAGTGGCTAGTTAAGTTTTCATAACAATGAAGCCCTTGGCCTCTTTGCTGAATTGTTGACAGGAACAAGGCTACACAGCAAAATTAAGTCAACCTACGTTACGTCAATGTACAGCCACCACAGTAATTAAATTCCTTTTGCATGTCTGCACTATGTTCCTTTTGCATGTCTGCACTATGTTCCTTGTGTTGGTGGTGCGTGTCCTCATCAGAAGCACTTGCAACAATTTAATTGTCCGTGTGGGGTATTAGGATGGCTTCTGAAAGGCAGAAACGGTCACTGTAAGCAGCGCAGCATCGTCACGAACGTTGTGTCGACGATTCTATGTTGACCTAAGCTCTGCACTTCTTGCATAGGTGGAGGTAAGTCAGTGTAGTGGGTGAGTTAAGTTGGTGGGAGCCACATTTTAGTGGAGTTGCTGATAGAGTTTGGTCAATGGGAGCTGCCTTACATCCATCAAACGATGTAGTGTAGACCAGGCCCAAGGCTGCCAATTGTCACTGATTTTTTTTTTTTAACCTCAGAAATAGTCTCAACCTAACAACTCATCTTGCATAGGCCAGTGGTGCTCAAACTTTTTCAGTTGCATCCTCTCTTACCATGACTGCAATCGGTCCGTGCTAACTTCCTCCCCATTACTGCACAGCCAAAACTTCCTCAGCAGCAGAGCTTGAGCTGAAGGTGGCTTGGGGAGGAGCTGGGGCTAGAGGCAGAGCTGGTCTGGCAGTGGAGAGGGAATAAAGGCAGTGGGGTTGGGTGGGGCTGCAGCAGGAATCAGAGAGGAAATGAGGATGGAGTCAGACTTGGAGGAAGGCAGGATGAGGCTGAACAGGGTTATGGGAGGAGTCAGGCTGGGGATAGAGCTGGTCTTGGGGCCTGGAGCAGGGCTGGAAGCATGTGTGGGACTGCTCCCAAACCCACTGCATGCTCCCTGAATGTTCTTTTGTGATGGCCCGAATTTGGGGACCACTGGCATAGCTACTGAACATCCTTTATAATGTGGTAACTTTCAGCCATAACCCACCACTAGGCTGAGCTAGGTGTGAACTAGTGAGGGGCAGAGGAAGGTTTCCATATCAAATTACTGACCCCTTAAGCTGGCCAGTCCTCCAGCAACACACACTTTATTTAAAAGCCTAGTTTTCAAATGCATTTCCTGGATTTTGCATAATAAGGGAATCTGTTATGATCAAAACCCCTAGAAGTTTTCCTTTGAAGAAGTTCCAAAGGGGTAGCCGTGTTCGTCTAGTTCAGCAAAACAGACAAGGAGTCCTGGGGCACTTTTAAAGAGTAACTAATGATGTGATAAATAAATTTGTTAGTCTTTAAAAGTGCCCCAGGAGTCCTTGTTTATTCCCTTGAAGAAGGTTTACCTGCCTCACAAACTGCAGAGACAAAGTATGAGAAGTAATATCTTTTATTGGACCACCTTCTGTTGGTGAACAAGACCAACTTTTGAGCTTAGCGTTTTCTAGAGTGAAGCTGAGTCATTTAAAAGGAGGTTTTAACAACAGATCTGAAAAATCTAAACACAAACAAACTGATTCCTGAAAGCCTTCCTGCTAACCTGAACTTCTTTTAACATCCACAGCAGCTTCAAAACATCTTTGTTGCTCTCCACCTTCCTCTCCTTTTCTCACCTGGGAAACGGTCTGACTCTTTAGATTATGTTCAATCCTGGCTTAACCTTTATAATATAAATCCACCTTTTAACAGTGTTTAGACATCACTGCTAAGCAGTAATCTATCCAAAGAGCCACATGCTTATCGGTAGATGTGTTTTAACATCTTTTGAGGTGTGTGAATTAAAATAAGGGGCAAACCAGTATAAACAAGATCCATCCTTATGGAAAGGCAATTTAGGGTCCTAATTGGAAAGGGGGTGCATAAATTTAATGAGCATAGCTAGGAAATGCTGGAGGAAGCTAAGTCCATCTCCACAATCATGTTTTTTCAGAAATTTTAATTAGAGCTATCAACTGGATTCTGTAAAAATTTTCATTGCATGCACTCCAAGAAACATGAAAGCAATTACCTTTCTTATTGCATCTATATGTTACTTTATAGACAGAGTATAGTGATAGAAGACATTTTCTATTTAACTCTTCCCTCTTGGCCTTTAATAGAGAATCAGTTAGTAGCAGCTGAGTACTAGAGAGCACATAGGAAACCAAACTTATCTTTTCCAGCAGTAAGGGAATTCAAAATCTTCATATGCACTGTACAAAAAGTTTCTAAAACTGATTTTTTTCCCAGCAATATTATAAACCCTGGTAAGAATGCAGATGAATTAAAGCTTCGATGAAAGAATCTTTTTGCATTTAATCTCTAAAGTCCAACTGCAGTTCTATATATAAAACCTTCATTTGATATGACTGGGCATTTAACCAGGATTTGGTTTTCAAGGAAAAAAGCATATATGCTCAGATATAAGCGCTGTGAACAATCACACAGGGGATGAGCACTGACTCAAATAAATGTTCTGATACAGCTTGAAATGAATAATAGATTTTACTCTTCCCTTTCTTGCCTTGTTCTCTCCAGATATGACTTATTTTCCATGAAACATAGCATAATACCATAAGGTGGATCACTATGGGTGCGTCTACACTTGAAAATTAAGTCAACTTAAGCTTGCTTAAGTCGACTTAATTTACCCTCCATCTACACTACAGTTTCCTTAAATCGACTTAAGCAGCTTGCTTAAGTCGACTTAAGGAAAATTAAGTCGACTTTATTAACCTCGAATTAATTTGACTTAAGGCTTAAGTTGACTCCCTACAGTCAACTTTAAGCCAGTGTAGACGTGGGGTAACCCTAAGTCGACTTAGGGCTACCCCAGGACTACACCAATGCCCTCCCTGACGTTGACTTAAAATTTAGGTGTAGACTCACTGTCAACTTAACTAAGTCAACTTAGTTAAGTTGACTTAATTAAAGTTGACCTAAATTTTCAAGTGTAGACATAGCCTATGAAGCTGCAATTGGTCTGACAAAGAATCATGTTGGGTTGGAGACAGAAGCAGGTTTGGGAAGTAACCCGGCCTGGCTAGGTCTCAAAGGAGAAGATTATTCTATTCGAGGTCTTAACTCCACTTAATTTCTTCATCAGTCCCCCCCTTTGTGACATGCATCTCATGAACCACAAATTCACTGCTTCCTGAGGAGAAAAATGGAGTGTGAATGGTGTATGCTATATTAACAATGAGGACTGGCTGGAGTTGAAAACTGGCACGGTCTTCCCCTTGCTGACCAAGAATAACTGCCATGGAGCCACTGTGTGGCCATGAGACTCTTCACCTGTCTGTTCCTCAGTTTCCCCCTCAGTAAATAGGGAAAATGACGATTTCTCTTTCTGCAAATCGATTTGAGATTTTCCAGTGAGCTTGAAAGTTCTATGCGAGAATGCTTTCAGTATTCCCAAGGATTTTGAATTGGGGTCAGCAATGGTCTGATGGCAGTCTATAAGTACAGCATCACCCTTTATAAGGACATAACTTCTAAATAGAGAAGGCAAAATAGAGGCCTAAAGCCAAGGCCACTGCTTCCATTGAATCTCATGGCATTTATATTGCCAGAGCAGTTTTTGCATTTGTCTCCAGGCCAAATCCCAACAGAGGTAACGAGCGTCATTTTGTTCATTTAAATTCCCTATATTCCTGTTGCATTAGTTCAGTCAGATGCTAAGTTTTCATTCCTTGCTTCTAAAACCAGAAATCCTTTGTATAGTGTTGCTATGTCTGGTTAACACCTGCTGCTGTTTGCTACAGAGGTAGCTGCATTATGGTGCTTAAATGAACCTTGTATATAATCGTAACAATTCCCACTTCACAGATGTACAAAAAGAAAATTGAGGCTGAATAACCAGGATTAAGATCCAGCCCATGAGATGTACGGTTCTGAGGATGTGGGGAAAGGGAGGAAAAACAGCTCTCTTTTTCAGCTAGACTGGACAAACCACTAAAGAATGTACTTTGGGGGCAAGCCTGTATTCTCTGCAAAATGGACTAGCTGACTTATTGCGTCTTACCTCCTTTTACCTCTCTGAGGATGTCAAAGTGCAATTTCATACTGCAGATGTGCCATTGCTGCTGTTATTCATTGAGGTTTACTTCAGACAGCACGGGGTTCGAATCTGCAACATTGCTGGATGTTTCAGGATGTGGCTTAATGCTACAGAAAACGAGGTTGTGAGCGAGAGGGAGCTTGCCTTTGTCTAACATGCCCACAATTCCAGTCCTGCCTCTTTGGCAATACACATCTGTACAAGCTTGTGTTACTTGTGTTTTGTGAACATATTTTAAATACGTGTTTTTTTGTTTTTTTTTCAAAATATCAGACAAAATGATTCTCTTTTAGTGGTGAGTTTGTCTATGACTGTCTTGCCTTTAGAAAAGGGAAGGTCAGCCCTGTAGAAGACGGACACTGTTTTGTTAAGTGGAATTCCTGCTGCTAATAACTCTGCAGTGCGGCCAGTTCTTGTGAATTTCTCTCCACAGTATTTATCTTAAAACCTCAGCTCCTGGAGTCATGTTATAACCTGAGACTCTCACCTTTCAGTGAAAGGGGGGTGGGTGAGGATAAGTTTCCAGCTTTCATGACTGGGAAGAAGAGATTGAAAATAAGAACTCTAACGGCTCAAAAAATGAGAAGCAAATAAACTAGATTTATTTTTTTAAAATTGCATGATTTTTTTTTTTTTTTTTTAGTCAATCTCTTCCTTTGGGCCTGAACTCATGATTTTGTAATCATGCAATGCAAACCAGTGAAAATTTTCTTTGCTGTGGGAATGGTTAGCTCCGTAAGGGCCTGAGTCCTAGCCTGGATTGAAAGACTCCATTAGGCTTTGGATCAGGCCTTAAGTTTTGCCCTTCAAAGTTGTAACCATCTCAACCCTGATTGTCAAGTCTCCCTTTCTAGCAATGTTTCCTTCCTGTCACTTTTGTACAAGTTTTGAAAAATAGCCTTAGCACTTTACATGTGTATAAGTAGCACTTTTCAGATTCTCAAAGTCTCTTATGCTTTTTAAGTGTCCCAACCTCATCTGAAGTAGGGATGTACTATTATCATTTTACAGCTGGAGAAACTGAGGCACTTACAGGTTAAGTGACATGTCTAAGGTCTCACAGGGATTCAGTGCCAGGCCTGGGATCTGAATACAGGTTTCCTGCCCTCCACTTCCAGTGCTTCAGTGACAATATTGTCTTGGATTTCAGTTGATATATTTCTAGGAATTTGTGCAGACTGAGTTTTATCATTGAACCCCCTCTGTCTCCATCATCACACTTCCATTGTGGTGCTGGTTTTGAACATCAGCACAAGTAGCATGATATTCATGAGGCTTTCAGTACTAGCATGCAAAAAAAAGAAAACCCAGCAAGTCAACCAATTGCAAAAAAGGAAGTGTGTACAATGGGCATGATGCCTTTTCACTTGTTTGCTTTTCCAAAAGCAATCTCGTAAGCTGTTCCAAATTGCACTGTTTTTAAAATGAGTCCCTCTCCAGAGCTAGAATTCAGAGGTGCAGGATGCATTTGTCTTGCCTAAACTAAAAAGTTAGGCTGGCTTAGAGATGTGAAAAATCCACACCCATGCATGAGTTGACATAGTTAAGATGACCTCCTTACACCCAGTGAAGGCAGCCCTAGGACGAAGGCAGAATTCTTCCATCAATCTAGCTACCACCTCTCAGGGAGATGGATTACCTATGCCAACAAGAGAATCCTAGCAAGAGCCCTTGGGCTCTTTCTTTGGGTGAGGATAATTGGAGCTGAGTTCAGGAGTGGCGCTCTAGCAATTTTGTTGGCCAGGGAGGTACATATTTTTGGCACACCCTTTTCCCATAGCAGCCAAGTCAAGGAAAATAAATAAACACTCATGGCTGACCACTCAGCAGAGCAAAAATCATACCGCTGAGTGGCACAGCAGGACACTGCACTCTGGAAGAAGGCACCCGCCGCAACTGTCCTGCTGACCTGCTTCTAGAGCAGGCCCTGATAGAGTCTAGATGATTCCTGCACAAAAACAATTCTAAAAACAATAGAACTGTGGCTACTTTTGTGCACAATACATCAATAGGAAATAAAAAGGAAAATAAACAGTTCCTTTTAAGACAACAGAGTCTTGTGGCACTTTTAAAGACTAACAGATTTATTAATCGCATGAGCTTTCGTGGGAGAAAATCCCACTTCGTCAGACGCTTTGAAGATAGGAAAGTTACAGAGTGGGAGGAAATTAAATGCAGGGGAGTGTATGACATAGGATCAGGTCAGGCTGTAACAGCAAATCAAAGTAGGTGTTAGGATTTAAAACACTGGGGAACAGCACATAGAGGAGGGGGGAGGTCAATTCACTTGATGTAATGCAAGAAAAATCCATAGTCCCTGTTTAACCCCAAGGCAACTGAGTCAAATTTGCATATAAGTTCGAGTTCTGCAGACTCTCTTTGAAGCTGTGATTTGTTATTCATCTGTGTCAACACAGCTATTAACAAGTCGTTAAGGGAGTGAGCAGGGAGGTTGAAGTGTTCCCCTACAGGTTTGGCAGTATTGCAGTTTCTGATGTCAGATTTGTGTCCATTGATTCTTTGGCGCAGAGACTGTCCTGTCTGTCCAATATATAAGGCAGAGGGGCATTTCCGGCACATGATGGCATAAATCACATTGGTGGATGAGCAGGTGAATGAACCCTTGATGGAGTAGGTGGCATGATTAGGCCCTGTGATGGTGTCATCAGTGTAGATATGAGGGCAAAGTTGGCAGCGTGGTCTGCTGCAGGGCTGTGTTCCTGCTTTAGTGTTTCTGCTCTGTGATCTGTAGTTGCTGGTAAGTATCCTTTTAAGGTTAGGGGGCTGTCTGAAAGCAAGGAGAGGTCTGTCTCCCAAGGCTTGAGAGAGAGGGATCATCTTGTAAAATAGGCTGTAGATTTTTAAGTGCAGCTGCCACACATCATGTCAGGGTCAGTTGTATCTCTGGGCAATACTGTGGTTAACAACACTGACAAAGATTTTCAAAGGCACCCAGCTCCCATTGAAAGTGAATGGCCACCCCACCTTTGTCCCTTTGAGATTTCCTCTCAGTAAACACCAATGCTAGTCCATTTGTGGATTATTCTTACTAGCTGTGTGCGGACATTGGAGCTGAACTATGCTATGAGTTCAATGTATTTAATCAGCAGGTGGCCTAGAGGTAATTAGTTGCCCATGTGGAAATGCATCACTGCATGTGATCAGAAAAGGTGTGGGGGCTGTGTGCTGAGTGGGGAAGGCGTGCATAGTGCTGTACGACCCTGAATTCTGATCCCAGCAGATCTCAAAGTAAGCAGCACAGGTCTGGTTAGTATGCGCCTAGGTGACCGCAAAGAAGAAGAAGTGTTAGGCGGGTCAGTCAGTCGGTGATGCTTTTCTGAATTGTTATAGAACCAAAGTGCCAGGATGTTGCTAGGAGGACATGTGCTGCAGGAGTGACTGTTGTTTGAATGAGACATAAAGCTGATATTGTTGTTCACCTGTAGCTATCAAGTATCTGATGGTGTCTTTCCAAAAAACACAAGGGGGATGACTCGTTTCCCGAGTAAGACCTACTTTGAGTGAACACTTGCCCACTTAAAACCCCTCTGGGAGCGTGGGTGGAATACAGCGCTTTTCTTTATTTCTTGTCCTTCGCTGTTGTGTGTCACTGCTGTGCACCATTAAACAGTTTGGCTATGTCTACACTTGCTAAAATTAGTTCTAATTAGTTAGTTCGAACTAACTAATTCGAACTAATTTTAGTTAGTTCGAATTAGCTTAATTCGAAGTAGCATGGCCCCACTGGAACGTTAGTTCGAATTAGCGATCCCCATTCATTTCAATGGCCGGTTAGTTCGAACTAAGAAATTAGTTCGAATTAACATGGCCACATTGGTTAATTCGAACTAGTTAGTTTGAATTAACCCCTTAGTTTGAATACCCTATTCGAACTTATTAGTTGGAATTAAGGAAGCCCTTAATTCGAACTAACTAAAGCCTAGTATAGCCATGGCTTTAGTTAGTTCAAATTAAGGAGGCTTAATTCGAACTAACTTGCCAGTGTAGACATAGCTGTGGGAAGTTCCACCTCGGAGCATGCTGTATTTCGGTTGTGGATATTCCAGGTATTTTTCTGAAGCAGCAGTTAGAGAACAAGACTGGCTCACCCATCTCCTATCTAGCCATGTGGTATTCACCCGTATGTTATTCCTGGGTGGCCCACTTTCTAGGTGATTTTAGAGTAATCCGTCATTTGGCCTTAAGGAGTGCAATTCTGGCTTTTCAGTCTGGGATTAAAACCTTATTTTTATTTACTTTTGGAGAAGTTCCAGTTGGCATGTCTCAGTGAAGGCATTGCAAATCTCACTTTATATTGGAAATCTGCCAGCGGCTAGGCTTATGTCTGAGCAGTGGATTCTCCCCTCACTGGAGAATCTGACAATAAATAATGCTAATAGGGCCAGCTCCTTAATTGTAGTCAAGGAGCACATTGGGTTGGTCAGAAGGAGAGGGGAGGATAAGCAGCGTAAAGCTCATCTTTATACCTTACAATCTTAACCCAGTGCCTAGGCTAAGACAGAGCAGCCATCCTTTCCTCAGGCTTTGTCTGACTTGTCTACTTGGATTGTACACACTCTGGCATCAGGGGTTGCCTCTTGCTGTGTGTTTGTACAGCACCCACTAGGGTCCACGGGGATGAGCCATAGAGAAGCCTTGGCACCATCCACCACACTGGCAACAAGGAGGATGGGGAGGCCTAGAAACTCTAGCACAGGAAGATCCCCAGCACTGGGGAGTCTCCTGTGGCCAATTCAGCACCACACCCCAGGATCTGGTCTCTAGAACATCCAGGCTATGTCTACACTGGCAAGTTAGTTCAAATTAAGGGGGTTTAATTCGAACTAACTAAAGCCATGGCTACACTAGGCTTTAGTTAGTTCGAATTAAGGGCTTCCTTAATTTGAACTAATAAGTTCAAATAGGGTATTCAAACTAAAGGGTTAATTCGAACTAACTAGTTCAAATTAGCCAATGTGGCCATGTTAATTCGAACTAATTTCTTAGTTCGAACTAACCGGCCATTGAAATGAATGGGGATCGTTAATTCGAACTAACTAAAATTAGTTTGAATTAGTTAGTTCGAATTAACTAATTCGAACTAATTTTAGCAAGTGTAGACATAGCCCCAGTGACTGTATCATCTGCCATTTAAAAACCCTTCACCTGGGATCTCTTGCCAGTTTTTGTGGGTTTTTCCCATTGTTGCTCTCTCTAGAAGATAATTCTGTAGAACTTTTTGTCCCTCCTGTATAGAGCTTTTTAAAATTAGGAATTTAAGAGAAGATGGTGAGGGCTGGAAGCCAAAGGATTTATTCTGGAAGTCTAGGAGCTGCAGTAAAGATGGTTCAAGGGCTCATTTTATATATTAACTCTATGGTTTCATGAGCATTTGAGGGTCTTTAAAGATTAAAGGAAGCATAGATTATATATATGAGAAAACTGATACTTTAAGGACAGTTACTATTTTCATGTCTATAGAGTCTTTTTGGAGGGGAATCTTAAAGCACGTAAATGTATATTTATGCCTCTAAACACCCTGGGGTATTGTCCTGTAGAGAGATCATTTCATCGCTGAAACAAAACTGAGTAACTGTGCACAAAGCACTAGACAAATACCATATACATTTAGGTGGACAGGATGCAATAACTGCATTGGAATAGGTGTAGAAAACTAGGATTGATGGTCTTGTTCTTATAAAAAATGACATGAATTATTAAATTACCAGTAAAGAGTAGGGACTTGAAAGATGTAATGGACTCACAGCACAGGGTGAGCTATACCAATGTGGCTCAGTGTTTAAAGAGTTAACAGAATTATAAACCAAAATGCAGAATAGCTTTGTGGAGCACTTGCTAGTGAGATAAGTTCTGTGCATGTTTCTGGTTGCACTATTCCTTTCAGTTAGGTGCAGCCCCACGCACCACTTTGAAAATGAAGATCAGAGTTTTATCTAACACAGGTTCGTTCTAGTGACTATATAACAACGCAAGTTCTGCATGTCCTACCTTAAGATTGTACTCAAAGCTTACGCCTGCTCAAAGTGCATGGACACTACATTTTCCTGGCAAATGTACAGAGAAATGAAATGAAATTTCAAAGGCATTTTGATGAAGTCATTTAAGCCTTGTGACGTGCTGAAACAGCATGTTTGGTTAGGACTGTCTACTGAAGCTATATGGATCAGGTAGTATATCACTGCGCTGGAGGTATCTCTGACAAGATTAAGTACATTCCTATCATATAGGAGTTGACAATAAAAATTTCATTTTCTTCCCCACATACAAAATTTAAGTGACCCTGATATTCCTCTGCTCAACTTTATCAGTAAAATTTGTTCTGGTTGGACCAGTCCTGGTTGATGCTTAATGAAGTGGCATTCTGTGGGATGCCAGTTGATCCCCAAACTGAAAAAGACATGTGAAATCTGACCCAGACACTGAGGGGAGCAGGTGTACATCACACACTGAAACAGACTCTCTGTAGGGAGATTTGGTCTGGTTCACCTGTTAAAAATAATTAGTGAGAAAGGGAAATAAATTACCTGATGGATCTGATTCATCACCTTTCAGCAAGCAATGATATGCTGCAACAGATACATTGGCTGTTGATCAGATAGGTCATTCTTTCATGCCAATGCATAACAACTGATTTAGACCAAGATGCTAAATTAAAGTTACCGCCTATGGACTGGAATATATGGCCTGTTGGAAAAATATCAAGAGGACCACCCCCTCCCCAAATAATTATATATTCCCTGCAGTAGGTGAAAGGTGACTCAATAAGGCCTGAGATGTGCCCATTAAACCTGAAATCATGGTGCCATCTACTGCATCCAGTAAGTCCAGCTATTGGAACATATCATGCAAACCCGATGTGTCAGTTTTCAGGGAGACGAGGGTCAAGAGTGGCATTCAGTTATAGTGGGATCCTAGTTCTGTTGTGAATCTTGTAACTAAAAAGTTGGCCCAGCAATGCAGGTGAGAGGAAAGATGATTATGGGGTTTATGGGATACAGGAATAGTCAGGCCAAAGAGGAACACAAGAAGTTATTAGGTGAAGCTTACATAGGTTGATGAGGCTTGTGTGGGTTGAGGGTGGCATTTAGAGTTTCCCGTGGAGCATGGCTATGTTACTGGGTAAGGGAATATCAGTGGTCACAGAACCGGGAGTATGATTTTTGGAATTGTTTCTAATGTAGACAGGCCTGGGGCTGCTTGGAGTCAGAAGTGAACCCCTGGCTCAGGATCATGGCAAGAGGAAGGGGACTTGTAGAAATGCCATTGTTTGTAACTCCCAGAAATCTTAGTCAAATCAAAGAATTAAGTTCCTGCAGGCATCAATAGTCCCATAGCCCTACTATTCCCTGGACACTAACTGCTGGCCCCTGGGACTTGCTCTTGGGGTAGGGGGGATCAGACCCACCTTCAGATACCTTTCCCTGCTGCAGAAAGTGCCCTGGAGCTTCCTGTAACTGGAGAGAGCTTCCAGAGGTGGAGATGGGTCCAGTCTTCCCTGAGCTGCTGGGAGGGGCTCCTAGCTGTTAGGTCCCAGCCAAGCTGGGGAGGAACAGAACTTGTTCTTCCGCTGCACTGATGCTCTTGGGAGGAGCTCAGGCCCACCTAAGCTACAGGAATCTCAGGCGCTGCTCTCTTCAGAGTGAGTGTGGGAGTCCTGTGACCCATCCCTCCCCTGCAACAAGTTTGTGACACTCCCACAGCCCTTTTTTGGGTCAGGAGCCCCCACGGTTACAACACTCACAAAATTCAGATGTTTACACCCAAAAATGTGAAATTGACTAATTTTCAAATCCCATGGCCATGAAATTAACCAGAATAGACCATGAATTTGGTGGGGCCCTACTTATTTTAGACGCTTACAGGGCCTTTTTTGTGATGGTACTTAGGGGTACTGAGTACCGGCACCTTTTGTTCACAGCAATGTGGCCCCGGCTCCTGCTGCCGCTGCTGGCAGCTCCGGTTCCTGACTATCAGCACCTTTTTTGAAACTTAAGGCTGTAACTCATTAGTGTGTGCAGAGGCGTCGTTGCTGTTGGGCTGGCAGGGCGTCGGCCCCAGGTACAATAGCCTGAGCCCCGGATCTATTTTCCCCAGCAGGCATAGGTTAAAGTAAGGGGGAACACACCGGAACGCCATTCCGGGGCCCCCAATTTTTAGGGGCCAGAGTTCCAGGGCCCCTAAAAATAGAAAACCCAGGCAGAACTCCGCGTTCCGCCCAGGGGCCCCAGCAAAGCTGCAGACTCCTGCTGTGGTCAGGCTGGGGAGTTTCAAATCTCCCACCCTGAGCATGCTCAGACAGAAGCGGCTCTGCCGGTGACCCCTGCAGCTCCGAGCCTCCGGCCAGGCGAGGAGGCTGGGAAGAGGCGGTGGGCAGTGGGGCCGGGAAAGGGGCAGAAGAGCTGGGAAAGGAGCATGGGAGAGGGAGACAGAGGAGGTGGGAAAGGGGTCCCAGGCCTGATCTGGCCACGCTGCCTGCCCATGGTGGTGGCGCGCGGTGGCGGCAGAGGGTCAGGATCAGGCCCGAGGTGCCGGCATGCGGCAGCAGAGGGGCAGGATCAGGCCCGAGGGGCTGGCGTGCAGCGGTGGCGGGAGCAGAGCACGGCGGCCGACAGCATGGCCTGATCCGGCCCCTCTGCTGGCTGCTCTGCTCCGCCGCCGCAGGCCGGTCCCGGGCCTTTGTATCAGGGGTGACGGTAAGGGGGGACGCGGAGACCGGGGATGGGAATGGAAGGGTCCGGACTCACGAGTCGGTCAAGCAAGGGGTCAGGATGGGGGGGCTGGGGACGGATGGATGGAGTTAGAGGCCTGGGGAGATGCGAAGGGGAATGGGGATAAGGAGACTTGGTGGGGGCTGGGTAGTGGTGGGGGGACTGGGTGGGGTGGAGTCTGGGGGTGTGGCCTAGCTGGGGGGGGGAGCTAGCAGGGAGTGGGCTGGGGGCCCACAGCCCTGGATCTGTTTTCTATCCAGCAACGCCCCTGAGTGTATGTATGTGTTTACCAGCTTTAACTTTTGTAAATTACTCTTCGTTCCTTGTTAGTAAATCTTTAAACAGTTTATTGTAAGACTGGCAAAAGGGGGTTGTCTTTGGTGTAATAGCTAAGGTGCAAGTGATCAATCCTTTGGGACTGGGAGTAATCTGAACATTATTGTGATTTTTGGTGTAAGGGACCATCTATCACAATGACAAGATAACTTAGCTGACAAGAGAGATTGGCACGCCCAAGGGGATTGTCTGTTATTACATGGAAGGGTGTATTAGTGTCTGAAGATCTTACATGTGATAATTGGTTGATGAAATCTAAGTATAGAACTTCTAACTAATTTGGTTTTGTGCCCTGCTTATTAAGTCTGCCATGAGGTTTGTAATTGCACTTTTGAGCAACTGCAGGACAGCATGGATTCACATACCAACTGGTTATTTAAGGATGCAGACCTTGATATTGAGAGTTTTAAAGGTAAAAGGAAAAACATGAGTGAACCACAGACATATGATGGTCTCAAAGGAAAAGATCTTGAAAGTTGTTTGCAGAGCGAAATATCCTTTAAAAGGAAACCCCCAGATCAGAAGCACAACACAAGGGAGTGGGAGAAAGTCTGACCAATTTATAAAGAAATTGACTGTACGGCAGAGTACCCATCCATTTTTTGAGAGACTGTGAGCAGCAGATAAACAGATACCTATACTGTTAAGAGATTAACTGGGAAAGAGAGATTAGTTTTTAATAATGTGGAAGAGGGTGATGCTAAGGTGTATATGTAACTTTAAAAAATGTATAGAAAAGATTGAGGATTACTAAAGCCCTATTTGGTTACAAAAATGTGTATCCATATCCAGCAGAGTCAATTTCTATCTGACCACAATCTGCAGTCTGTCTTTCCTGTCTATCCATGTCTGCACTGCACACAACTCTGAGGCTTCCAATTAGCTGTTTGGAGGCCACCCACATCCCCAATCACTTGTTCCACCACTGATCTTCTGCTGTGTGACCAGTCCCTGCTGACCAGCTGTTCTGCCACCAATAAGAGAATGAAGAGAACATACATTATAATGAATGTATCATCATCCCACAGATAACATTATGGGATGGAACCAGTACAGTGAAGATAGCAGGGATGTGTGCAGCAAGGGGAGGAAATCCTAAATGATCCCCCTTGCACACAACTCAGTGGAATAACCAAATGAGAATTAGCTATTCTAATGAGAAAGGGTACAATGCAGGTTCCCCTTGCTGGGTTGCAGACCCACTTTGAAAGCAGGTGCACTAATGGCATGCGCAGTGCGTATGAAGAGTGTTATGAAACCTGCAGAACACAGCACATAGAAAAATGCCACAGGAACAGCAGTACCTTGGGTGGCAATGGCATCCACAGCCAAAGCAGATGCCAAACAGACTGGAGTTAGAGGTGCTGTCTGAGTAACTGGGATTGCCAGCTCCAAATGGCAGCCATGACACGGGATTTAGGGATTTAAGCTCCATAAACTGTATAGGAGTCCCACAACTGATGTCTTCCCTTATGGCTCGGAGAGGTCCCCATCTGTCTAATACGCACATTCTCTGTCTGACATGGTTATAAAAGTAATCTGAGCATAAATGGTAGTCTCTCTTTTATGGACTTTCTCCTTTCCTCCTCTTTAGCCAGACCATGGCCATCTTTCACTGATCATATGCTGCCTATATGTAGAAACTTCCAGAGGGGTAGCCGTGTTAGTCTGTGTCTATGTGTAGTAGCTGTCCAGCCCTGCTGCAAAAGAGAAAGTGACTAGTGACGTGTGTGCACCACGGGCATTTTTTACATGATTATACTGTGCACTCCTATCCCTGACTGCAGAGTGGTCCACTCAAGCGATGACCAGATACATCGGATTTAATTCCATTCTCTTTTCATTTTCCCTCATTGTCTAACTTTGCTGATTGTAAATTTTGATAATAGCTTAAGTGGACTGATCCTTGACATTTTTTAATGATTGTGAAGTTAGTCTATTTCTTTAAGAGAGCTGTTTAGATTAGAGTGGGTTTTTTTCCATTTGATTTCTTCTCAGGCTAAACAAGATCAATCAAATCGTATGTCTAATAAAATGGATAAAGAAGCCATAAATGTCCAACTATATAGTCTATCATTTGATATGCTGTAGATGAATGACAAGGGTACAAAGCTGCTGCTCAAATTTTTAACTTCTCCTTATTGCTTTTAAAACTCATTCACTGTTCATAATGGCCTAACATTTCATTTCCGCCAAAGAGATTAATGTCAGAGAATACAAAATCGCACAATACGTCTTTGTGTCTTTCCATCCAGATGCAGATAGTGGCGTCACAAAATAAACTACTAGATAACCCATTTGTTCTTCCTTTCACTAGCATTGTTATAGCCATAACCAAAGAAAAGAGCTTTTTGATGTTAAAGCCAAGACAACTGAAAACGCTATGGAAAAAAGTAGCAGGATGAGATTTTCAAAAGTGACTGAGGAGCACAAGACCC
Organism: Pelusios castaneus; assembly: GCA_007922175.1. Taxonomy (NCBI): domain Eukaryota; kingdom Metazoa; phylum Chordata; order Testudines; family Pelomedusidae; genus Pelusios; species Pelusios castaneus. The sequence continues at coordinate 905,505 of ML686061.1, forward strand.
ATTAAAATCAAGAGCATTTGTACTCATAAATAGAACTGGCCAAAAAAATAATTAATTGGAATGATTTTCTGACCAAGAATATGCTAACTGCATAATAGGAGGGTTTTTTTGCAGGAAATTTCCATTTGAAGAAAAAAAGGTTTTTTTTTAATCAGGAAAATCAAAATGAAAGCTGTCCTTCTGGAAGGTTTTTATCAACTTTGCTTTCTGTCATTGAAACTGACAGAAGCTTTCCTGGTGTGCTGCTAAGACTGAGAGCCCTGACTCTGCCTCCCTCTCAGCTCAGGCTGAAGAGGCAAAGAGGCTGGGTGCTTATCCTTCCTGCTTCCCCACTCGTTCTGGGGTCTGAGAGGCAAAGGCCCGTGGCATGCGCAGGCCTAAAATCCCACCTGAAACCTCCATGAAGAAAAATAAAACTAAAACCTAAATTCAGACCTCATGTAAATCAGAGCAACTCCCCTGTGATCAATGGAGTTGCACCTGCTCAACCCAGAATTTTAAAAATTTAACCAGAGTTTCCCAAACCATCTAGGGCTATGTCTACACTTGCACTTTTAAGTCAATTTCGTGTGTCTACACTTAAAATTAAAGTTGACTTAAAGGGGAACTTACAAAGTCGACCTAGAGCGTCCACACTGGATGCTCTAGGTCGACTTTGTGGGGCTAGGGGGACCTTGGGCAGGTCCACGGTGGCAGGGGGGGCACCCCCTGTGTGCAATGGGGCAAAGGGGGACAGGGACCCTGGCAGAGCAGAGCCCTGTGTGTGATGCTGTCTGGATTTAGGGAAGCATTTATGATATTATTTTTCTATGGATATCTCATAAATGCTATAATCCATAGGAACTATGTCATGTTTGGTATCAATAGAAAGGTAGTAATTTGCTGGGGATGATTATATAGTTTATGTCTAGGAATTCTATTTCGATTAGAAGTTAGGAATTTGATGTTATATCCATACTTTAACTTGTGTCATTCTGGATGAATGCTTTAGACGGGAGGGTGTGAACAACCATTGTCTCCTTAATGTTTAGGAATTTTCCAGGTAGAATGGTCCCAGTGAGTATCCTGATGAGCCATTAAGGACATAAAGAATACAACCATTGTGTCCTTAGTGTGTGTGAGACCAATGATTTCAATGAGAATGTCACAGCAAAATTGTCAGGTGACTCTGCATATATAAGCCCCAGTTTGTTCGTTTCCAGGTTCTGATGGGGTAATTTGGTTTCTGATATTATTTTTCTATGGGGAATTTGAACACAAGACTTCAGTGACCTCATAATCAGATGATCTTGTCCAGATCAGGCCTGCTTTTGCGAGGAGATGAATGTCACCTAAGAGATGCTTGCACAATGAGATGTCTGGACTTGTGCAAATTCATTTCCTACTCCCTTCAATACTAGTTAAATGTGCTCACTGGGTCACATTTTTAAAAAAGTATTTAGGCATTGAAAAGTGCAGGTAGGTGCCTTGGCTCTATCTGCATCAGGCTCCTAAATACCTTTAAAAATCTGGCCTTCAGATTTTTTTTTGCATGATTGGGCCCATATCATTACCCAAATACCATAGTAGCAGGAACTGTCTGAAGGCCTGGATAGAGAGAACATGTATCCTAAAAAAAGCAAATAAAAAAAAGCAACTGTGGAGCAAAGGTAGTAAATTCCTTCCCCCTCTCTCTTTTGAATCATTTCCTTTAAATGATGTTTTAAAGCTTTATTAGAAGTGGGGCCTGGAGTCTGATTTATATTTTGAAACTTCAGCAGTGTTCCCAACTACCTACTTCAGCCACCAGGATCTAAAGGGCACTGTAAAGCTCCTGTATTGGAAATGCAATATTTAACATACTGGGCATGATTCCTATTGCTCGGTTTTTTGTGTTGTCACTTACAAAGTGAATGTAGTGCAATGCCCTAACAGAATTCTCTACTCACTCCATTGGCAGGAGCAGTGCTGGAGTGTACCAGTCAATTTGGCCCAACCAGACCCTACTTTGATTACTGTGCAATCTCACTGGGACTTCTCACCCAGTTCAGTAAATTAACCATGTGGCATTTCCAAGTTAATTTTTCAAACAAGATGTTGTGCACCACTATATCAAATGCCATTTAATTCCACTCAAGATGACTTTTTGGGGGGAGGGGGCAGGGGGAATAAACACATTTGGTATAATTTTTTGGTGAGACTAAATGATTGGTTGATAAAGGTCACTACGTTGACATAATATATTTAGGCATCTCTAAGGCATTTGATTAAGGCCTGCATGATATTCTCACAAATTATCACAATGCAAAAATCTATGTAGTGTATATTAAATGGATTAATAACTGAGTAATTGTAAATGGAGAATTGTCATCCAAAGTGGGTGCTGGCTCAATGTTGTTCAACATATTTATCAGTAATCTAGAGGAAAACATAAAATTACTATTAAAGTTTACAATGATACAAAAAATTGGTGGAGTGGTAAAAATAAAGACCGATCTGGATCAATGGATAAGCTGGGATCATTTGAATGAGTATTTTAACACAACCAAATGCAAGGCCATATATCTAAGAACTAAAGAGAGAGGTTACACTTACAGGATGGGGGTGGAGGGTGTCTGTGTTTTGCAGAAAGGGAGAACTGGCCTTTAGCCCATCAAAATTTAGGGGAACAAATTCAGCAAACCTACTGGAGGGAATTGTAAAATACATCTTTGTCTTCTAGCGAAGAAAAACTGGGAAGATTCACTCCTGCAAAGGGCTGCTATATCCAGGATTTCTGCTATTGCCTTCCATAGGTTTTCAATGGGTGGTGTTGGTGGTAAAGCCATTTTAACACTTTTCAGGGTTCCATAGGAACTGGGCCAAAAGGAGGGCATTGTGCAGAAGGTCAGACTAGATGATCATCTTGGTCCCTTCTGACCTTATAGTCTATGAGATTAGCTGGACAGATACTTTAGTTAGCTGGCTCAAAGGCCATGAAGATTTACAGATCAGCAGTACTTACATTCAGCTGTATGCTGGCTCCTGGCTTTTACTCTGTATAAACAAAGATTGTGGCTGCTAGGTGTCACTGCCGTCCCACCCTCTTGAATAGATGTGCTGTCACTGTGGACCTCTACCAGGATGTTTCAGCCATGCAAGCACCTTTTTCAGAGATGCTCAGCACCTGCAGGTGCTGTTGACTCCATGGGAAGTTGTGTAGGCTCTGTCCCTCTGACAATCCATCCCTTAATGATTCATCATCTCTTGGACAAGCATTTCTGCAAAGAAATTCTGTCAGATCAGGAAGAAAGATTGCAAGTTGCAACAAACAGCACAAAGCAATAGTGATGGGAAAATAGTTGCAGTGCAAATTACCTAGTTAAGTGTCAACCAGTTGTTCTTTGTATCTCTAAGTCATAGAAGCCAGATAGATGAAAAGTAGTTTGATAGACAAGGAATAAAATGTAACAGACAGGGCCAAATGCAATTTAAACTGAAACAGGAAGTTTTATGAGGAATTATTGCCCTGAGCCAAAGAATTGGAGGCTATAAGAAACAGTCAATAAAGCAGCAAGATAATAGTTTATTATTTTAAGATGTTAAGGTTTACAAGCAATATCTATGACATCCCTTCTAGTCTAGGCAATCTAATCCAAGCACCATTATTCTGCTGGTTAACCTTGAAAGCCATCGTGTAGCTTCTTTAGACTCACAATAACTCATCAGGACAAGATGGTATTCACCCATGAATTCAGCAGAAACTCAAATATGAAATTGAGGAACTATTAACTGTGCTTTTATAACCTTCAGGAGAGCTACAGTTTACTTAATTGCCCTTCTCCAGAGCCTTAAAAAAAAAAAAAACCCCAACTCCTGTGGAGAAGCAACTGGAGACCCAGGATTCAGTCTTCAAAGGACTCTCAGCAAAGATTGTTCAGTTACGTTCCCCACATTCAAGTGCTGATGAAAACAAAAGTAATGAGCTTTATTAAGTATTAATTTTATAAATTTTATGATAAAACAAAACAAAATAACTACTAGATATTTATAACATGATGTCTAGTTTGAAAACCCACGTTCACCATTTCAGAGCTTTCTTTTCCACAACACATAAACAAGAAAAACAAAATGAATGTAAACAGAGCAGTCTCTGCAGAAACACCGTGAGAAGAAACGTAAGAGTTCTCAAAGTTTAGGTGGAGGTCACCTGAGTCTGTTACAGTCTCTGTTCACGAAGTCCACAGACTTGAGTTGAAAGAAACAGCTCCCTTTTGCTTTGGTTGCAAGAATCTTCAGCACAAATCCATGTAGACTCTTCTTCCTCTGCTGGAACCAGCACCATCCAGTCAGCTTACTAATTAACCAGCACTCAGTCACATGTACACATACATATGCAGCAACTCTGCTGCAAAATGCTCCAGAGTAGGGGAAAAAAACATCTTGCTGTCCAACCCTGGCTCGGCTCCTCCCAATTCATACTGAGCACATGAGCTCCTGTCAATCCAACTGCCCTGGCTGCTTGCTCTCATGCATCTGACGGCAGCAGGAAACGTTGTGGAGCATACTCAAAACTACCACACCCAATTTCCAGAAGCTTCTGGATCTAAGCAGCTAAATCTACTTGACAACAGTAACCCAGCCCCAATAGATCTCTTAGAGATGCTCTCAGTAAGGCATGTGGGTTACACTATCACAACAATCAGTCTCTGCACCAAATGGCTGGAAGGTAGCTAACGTAGCACCGGTTTTTTAAGAGGAGATATTAAAGTTTGGTGACTCTAACTTTAGTACAGAGCAAATTGATAGAAACTGTTGTTAAAGACAGAGTTTTCAGACCCCTAGGGAAACATGATATATTGGGAAAGAGTAAACATGGCTTTTGTAAAGGGAAGTCATGCCTCACTCTTCTATTAAATATCAATACGAGTGAGCCGATCAGTACTGGTTACTTGGATTTTTAGTTCCAAAGGGGTAACCATGTTAGTCTATTGCCTCCTTAATTTGAACTAACTTGCCAGTGTAGACATAGCCTCTGTGCCTTAGTTCCGTTGGATAAGATATGGATAACAATAACTCCTTATCTCACAGCGGTGTTGTGAAATTAAATTTCTTAATATTTATGAAGCACTTAGTGTGTGATGAGCATGACAGAAGAGCTTGAGAGGAAATTAATATCTGGATTCATAGCAGTCTGAGTAGTGCACAGTGAAGATAAGTAAGGACCACACACTGAACAATGAGGATAAAAATCAAAATTATGAATTGTATGGAGGCAAAAAGGAGGAACTAATTGTTAGATGCCAAGTCATTTTATTTTAAAAATTACTAAAACATTTTAGTCCAGAGAAACAAAAAATGGTGAGCTAACTCTTAATTGTTTCTCTTACTGCCAACCCAGGGAAGACCAAAATTAAATGATGAATTTATTGATACAGGCTATTCATGAGACTCTTACTATTTAGGCACTGGGCTTCTTTTACATGGATTTCATGGTCAAGACAAAGCAAAATAGTCACCATTATTAACCAGGGTCATTTTATTATTGAAGAAAGGACAAGAAAACATAAAATATAATACAATTGATAAACGGAATATTTTTGTACGTCTCTCTATGAAGTGGTTTTAACAGAGATCACACCTTTGAGAATGGACAGCCTTTGGGATAGTCTTTATTCAGTAAGTTAAGACCAAAGTACGTTACTTCCCCAAATTATTGTGAATTCAGTTTTAATATCTTATTAATTACTTAACTGTTTGTCAAATTCCAAAGGGGTAGCCGTGTTAGTCTATTGTAGAAAGACAACAGAGTCCTGTGGCACTTTTAAAGACTAACAGATTTATTTATCGCATGAGCTTTCGTGGGAGAAAATCCCACTTCGTCAGACGCTTTGAAGAT